>QMIH01000005.1:1001292-1020706 GCA_003987875.1 Clarias batrachus | reverse complement strand
TTGATGGAGATTTGTGGGATGCACATCCAGGGCACGAAGCAAGAAAAGACCCCCACACCATTACACCACCACCACCAGCCTGCACAGTGGTAACAAGGCATGATGGATCCATGTTCTCATTCTATTTACGCCAAATTCTGACGCTACCATTTGAATGTCTCAACAGAAATCGAGACTCATCAGACCAGGCAACATTTTTCCAGTCTTCAACTGTCCAAAGTTGGTGAGCTCGTGCAAATTGTAGCCTCTTTTTCCTATTTGTAGTGGAGATGAGTGGTACCCGGTGGGGTCTTCTGCTGTTGTAGCCCATCCGCCTCAAGGTTGTGCGTGTTGTGGCTTCACAAATGCTTTGCTGCAGACCTCGGTTGTAACGAGTGGTTATTTCAGTCAAAGTTGCTCTTCTATCAGCTTGAATCAGTCGGCCCATTCTCCTCTGACCTCTAGCATCAACAAGGCATTGTCGCCCACAGGACTGCCGCATACTGGATGTTTTTCCCTTTTCACACCATTCTTTGTAAACCCTAGAAATGGTTGTGTGTGAAAATCCCAGTAACTGAGCAGATTGTGAAATACTCAGACCGGCCCGTCTGGCACCAACAACCATGCCACGCTCAAAATCGCTTAAATCACCTTTCTTCCCCATTCTGACATTCAGTTTGGAGTTCAGGAGATTGTCTTGACCAGGACCACACCCCTAAATGCATTGAAGCAATTGCCATGTTATTAGTTGATTAGATAATTGCATTAATGAGAAATTGAACAGGGTTTCCTAATAATCCTTTAGGTGAGTGTATATATACGCTCAGTATAGCACTACTTTCTGAGGCATGCTATTTTACAGAAATAACACACAACTCCAGTCAGAACTGAGCATTCATCACTTGTGGTTTTATGTATTGTAACAGTTGTCAATGAAAAACTGATAACATAAGTGGGAAATTTTTTTTTAAAAATATTCCACTGTATTTACCCTGTTAGTTCCATAATTAGTAAAGTATGTGGACGTTGCGGGTTTATATAGATTCTGTAACCAAAAGAATGTATTATTCATCTTTTTTTTAATTTTTATTTTTTACTTGGGGTGTGGTACAATCTTTTTGGCGGCAATGTCAAAAAAACATTTTTTTAAAGGTATAATTTTCATGAATCTTCTATTTTCACTTTAGAGGATACAACTATTTTTTTCTCCTGCAGTAACAAATAAGTTTAATAAATTGTCAATTTTTATATTTTAATGGCCAAATTCTATATTCATGAATGTCTCATTGCCTTTCCGCTGTGAAATTCAAAACCTCTGGCACTTTTAAATCTTATAGAAAACCACAAATTTTTGTAATTGCTATTCTTGTAATTATTATTTTTTAAATTGTCATTGAAAAGCATACGGTCTCTGAAATATCCTGTGCATGTTTACGGGTGATGCACGTAGATGAAAATTACAGGCAGCATTATAACTCATCATAGTTTATACCACTTTATCCTGTTTACAGGGTCGTGAGGGGCCAGGAGCCTATCGTAGGAGACTTAGGGCGCGAGGCAGAGTACACCCTGAATGGGTTGCCAATCCATTCAGGGCACAAACACACACGCTTATTCACACGTTACAGGGTAATTTGGGAACACCAATTAGCCTAACCTGCATATCTTGGAGCACCTGGAGGAAACCCACCAAGCATGGGAAGAACATGCAAACTCCATGCACACATACACGAGGAAGGATTCGAACCTGGAACCTGGAGGTGCTAACCACTAAGACCGTGACGCCAGCATTATACCAAGATTTTAATTTTATGACAAAACTTATTTGTAACCTTTTTTTAAAAATCTTTTACTAATGTCATGTCTGATCAAAGACAACCAAATCTTAGTAGGAGCTCACATTATAAGAGCACCCTGGTGAAGTGCTTGTCCTCATACTTTGCCCACAGCCAATATGGCGGCTGTATTTTTTAACCGCACCGAAGCTCTTCCGCCCTCAGTGTGCGCGTATGACCTTTGACCTCGCGCAAGCGTGCCATCATGCCAGCCCAGTCCGCCATATTGACTGTTGTCTTTTGCCTTGAGAAGAAGATAAGCGAGAACATTTGCGGTGCTTGGAAAAAAGGGGGAAAAAAACCCATATTTTTTATAAACCCCAAATAGCTTTTCAGTCAAGCTAGTAAACCAGCGCAAGTCCGTGCCGAGGGGAATTTATCGAAATGGCCAGGAAGAAGAGCAAGCAGGTCGGAGTTGGGAATAAAGAGCAGAGTTTGTCGAAGAGTCCCGGCGGAGGAGGAGATGCAGGAGCTGCAGCCAGGAGCGCTCAGGTAGCGTTAGCTCAGCCTGCTAACGAGGCTAACTCTAATCAGGGGCTGAATTACTCCAAACGCCCTCGTGTTGGATTTAGAGCGCACTGTTTGGGGCGTAGAATGCGTTATTAACCCTCATGTGTAGTGATTCCGGAGCTGGTGAGGATGCGAGGGCTGCTCCGCTCCATCGCTGATTACCACAGAGATTTTCTAATTGTGATTAAATGTTTAAATGTATACACAATTCAATACAGATTGCACTATATACGACGTTTCATGATGTGTATGCTTTAAGTCATAACATTTTCTATAGTTTGTATTTATAGATTAGATTCGGGCGGAGCACCTTGCTTGCTACCAACCTGCAGTAAATAAATTGTGAAAACTATATACATATATTAAAATATGACTTTTTCAATATTTTAAAAAATAAAAAATTTAGTTTCCTAGCTATTGAAATGATGAGTTATTCATAACGGCCTTAGGGTTATTTTCTTTCCTCCGCACCCGCATTGAACAAATCCCGCCTTTCGCTCTTATTTGTGACCTACCCCAAAACAGGCACATCTGATTGACGGATCGAGCCGAGCGAACCAATCGCAACAGAGCGTACGGTAAATCGTTGGAATACGGGTAGGTTTTGTAATATCATCACTATCCGAAGCTAGCGTCCTCAAGTCGGTTTGTTCCTGAACTAAATTATTATTAATAATAATTTGCTGCAAGAATTAAAGCGAGCTTTTCGTTTTAATGAAGGATGTGTGTGTTTATTGTGCATCCGTGATGTACTTTCAGTTTCGTTCTAGCACACAATGTGACAGTCGTAACAGAAATGAACAAGGGCAGTGAGGGGAAAAAGTCTGCGCTCGTTCACGTGCTGCAAGGCTCTCCAGGACGCGCGCTTTGTGCTTCTCTGACGTCACATGGGAACACTAATTGTTAGACATTTAAAACAAGAAACACCCTCGGGTTTTATTCTGAGCACAGATTCTTTTTCCCTGGGAAAAAGGACAGGGATTTAATTGTGGTGTAAATGTAGACAGGTGGGCGTGTCCACCCCAAAAAGACCCATGTGCTTTTACAGCTCTTCTCTTGAGACAGACGCATCAGGGAATGGTTGCTTTTATGTTTAGTATTAGGATGTTACTGAGGGTGTTTTCGCGGACACCTGACCCTAAAATCTGGCGCATTTTCATCACAGTTGATTCCCAGAGTACTCTTGAAAAGGCATGCGCACGGATTGAATCGGATGTGGAAGCCAATTGTACCTGAATACGGAAGTAGACAGCTGTTTATATGTGACTCATCAGTGCCGTCTGTCTCTTCTGAAATCTCAGTTATCAAGCACACCCCAATCTTATCCTCTCAACTCGCTGCCGCTCCTCACGCTGCTCCAGTGTTTCATCAGCACACTTCTGTCTGTCGTATGCGCTGCCTACTGTTACATTCGGGGAGGAATGCCTGTGACATGCTCACGGCATGGCATAAAAGTTGATGATGGCGCTGAACAATGGTGAACAATGCATATGACAGGCTTGTGACGGAACTACCTATGCCAACACCACAAACAGAGAGAGAGCGCATGAAGATTAACGTCCTCATTCTCTTTTTCTCTTATGTAATAGGTGCATATCGCCACCTGCTGCATCGAATATGTTAATACACACCTGTAACCTAGTATGGAGAGCAAAAAAAATGTGCGGGGAAGTGGGGATGGGGGAGCAGTCATTCCTTCAGGCCTAATGTGAAAACGCCTTCAGTCTTGTGGCAGCACGTGCTGGTGTTAATTGAAACTCCCATCAAGGTGCTGGAGACAGGGTGAACAAGTGCATCCTGGAGTGTATCCTCACGTAGGATGTACAAGCCAAAAAAAAAAAGATTTTGCAGGCGTATACCTGATATTGTGCAGAGATTTATTACCTGTCAGAAGGAGTCTCCAGTGTCAGCTCTTTTTAATAGCAAAAAGAGAACTGCTTCATGATGCTCACTGATTGTTGTAATAACAATAATGAATAAATGTGTTAGTACATATTTTCCCTATAGTTAGTTTATTATTTTCCTATAACAGCATGCACCTCTTTTATTCTTCTCTAAATTTCCATTTGCATTTCTGTTTGTTGTTTACGGGCCGATGCTCATAATTTCCCTGTGAATTATAAAATCTCTCTCTTTTTTAACATTTTTTTTTTTTTACATTTTTGTTAAGTTTTGTTAGACTGTGATTGTGGAGTAAAGTGAAAAGTGTATACGTCTGACCAAACTCCTTCCCTCCCCGCAGTCGGTGCACACGTGCTGCTTGCTGTGCCATCGGGAGTTTAACGACTGGGGCTCGGGCCTTGCCAACGGGCTCCCGAGTCACGGCTCGAAGCTGGCCGATGCCGTCCCAGCGCTCTCGCAAGCCCTGCTGAGGGAGGCACCCGGGCGCAAGCTAGCAGACGCCGTGCCTTCGCTGTCGCAGTCGCTGCTGGGCGAGGTGCCGCTGTGGATCTGCCAGAGCTGCCGGAAGAGCGTGGAGGAAGAGGAGCGGAGGGCGGTGCAGGACCAAAGCATGCCGGTGAGTAGGGACGAGGAGATGAAGAGCGTTACGGTTCTGGTACAAAGTGGTTCACTAAAGCACCGACTGTGGAATTGTTACCCATGATCCTGCTTTGTGGTCGCAGACTGATGAACAGATGTCAGAGGCGATCATTTAGAGCTTCTACATTTTTGACTTTTTTTTTCTTTTAATAAACAAATTGTTATTGGTTTGCTAATCAGACCAAAGAGCTCTCAAAAAGTAAAGCTCTCAAAACGTTTTTTTTTTTTCCCTTGGTCTTGAGGTAAATATTGTCAGAGACTTTGCTTCGGAAGCTTCTTGAGTAACTCTCAAACTGCAAGAAATGTAGAATCTGGTTTCCACATGTGTAACGTAGAGCGTGTGATTTTCCCAACGTGACAGGACGGAGACGATTTACAGATCGCACTCCTGTGCTGAGGGGAAAAACCAGTTGTGCTGGTCACGTTGCATGTCGACAGGAGTCTTGTGTTCAATTAAAACATCCGATGTTACCCAGTGCTCCACTGTAATTAATGAATTAAGATTAAGATCTAGATCAGTTTGGAATGTTTTTTTTTTTTTAAGTCATTGCAATTGTTCACTTTATACCACAGCGCTGTTTGAATCCTCGATTCTGATTGGTCGGAAGGTGTTTGATGGATTTCCTATAAATGCAGATCCAACAGAAATTCATGCTGTGACCCAGAGGTCTCTAGTAATGTAGCAAGGCTGCACCATTTGATCTAAAAAATCGCATTATAATTATTCTGACATGTATCACGATTTAAACTGCATCATGTAATTATTAAATGTACCGAATGTACATTGAAAGGTATTTATCTTGGCAACAGTCAAATAACGGCACAAATGATCTCATTAAGAGGATTAGGCTAACAGATGTCACTTGTAATTAAATATAATAGAAGCAGTAAAATTGACACAGTGCTGTAATAATAACAATGATAACGATTACACTTTATCACACCAACATTTAAAATACATCTCTGAGCTTTAACACTTCGGAGAAAAACAAGAATATAATATAGTCAAAAGCAAATGGCTATGAAATGACTGTAAAATTTCCAGTAATCATATATTTAAACGGAATTTAAAATATATCTCTGTGCTTATAAAACTATGAGGGCTGTGCTGAAAGTAATGCAAAGTGCGCTTAACTTTTTTTTTTTATTAACTGACACAGGTGGTTCAAACTGCACATTTTGTTAGAGTAACTCAGTTTTTCCCACGTGGTGGCCCTCGGGACGGGATGGCATTACCTTTCTTGATATATATACTGTATATACAGAGTCAGCCAAAAAAAATGTATACGCCCTTCAGGAAAAGGAAAACTTGTATAAATATTTTAACACAAAATTATTTCCTATATATTATATATTGATACATATGATAATAATATAATATTATATTACTATATACATCATACTCTTTTTCTCTTCCTGATAATGTGTTAATTTGTTTTGCCAGACTGTGTGTGTGTGTGTGTGTGTGTGTGTGTGTGTGTGTGTGTATTTGTGCAGTATAATATATTATACATACAATAAACAATATAATACATCAGATGTTTTCCCCACCACAATCTAGGTCGCTTTATGGTTGTTTTAGGTTGTCAGTATGACCAATAATAATAATAAAAATAACAACATGAATAAACTGGTAAAGTGGAGATAGAGCACGAGAGAGCCGTCCACTTCTCATTAATAGACTGCGGATTACAGACAGACAGTTTTTAAAAAGGGTCGGCAAGTATACTTGGGCGGCCATCAATGTAAACATGGTTCAAATGGGTTCGTCTTCAGTGACTTCTTTAAATACCTTTAATATATCTCCTTCAACTTTATTATATTTTTATGCTGTTTTATTATAAAAATGTGCAATTAATATATAAATGTATCATGAAAAATGGTTTCATAGTGAAAGTAAGTCAATCGTCATAGTTTTTTAAAATAATATTATATCATAAATACAGTATATAAAGCTTAGACACCACAAGCAATTTGTGAACAGCAATTAGCCTAATCTGCATGTCTTCATCATCGAAAATCGGAGTACCTGGAGGAAACCCACCAAGCACAGGGAGAAAATGCAAACTCCATACACACAGACCCCGAGGTGGGAATCGAACCCGGACCCTTGAGGTGCAAGGCGACATGTTAGTATCAAACTGAGCAATAATAAACACTGTGTGTAAATCCATACATCTTTTTATTGCAACATTTTTAAAAAATTTTTATTATATCTTATCCACCCACGATGGAAACAGAAGAAATCTTCTTTTTCTTTCTTTATTTATTAATTAGCTTGTTTGTCCGCCTTGTTCTCCGTTTGTTTATTTATCTATCTGCCTCTCTGTCTTTTAATATCTTTTTATTCATTAATTTATTAGTAAGTTTCTTATTCTATTTATTTTATTTGTTTATTTATCTATATCTTTTATTCTATGGATTTATCTGTGACTATCAATGTCTTTATTTATTTATTCATTTATTTGTCAGTCTGTCTGTTATTCTGTGGATTTATGTTTGTCTGTACGGTTTTGGCTGTCATTCTGTTTATTTATTAATTTGCCTTCGTGTTTGTTGTTCTTTCTTTTGATTTATCTGTCAATCTGTTTGTCTGGTTGTTTGACTGTGCTTCTGTTTATCCGTCTTTTGTGTCTATCTATCTATCTAAAAATACTGGGGGTGGGTGGGCAAATAATCAGATCTACTGTTTTAAGTATTGAATAAACGTGTCTCGTTAGCGTGTTGTGCTAGAATATTTTTTTTTTAGTCATCTCGCCCACCCGGAGTGAAAAATATGTTTTAGCGGTTTAAATTTTTTTATTTAAATCAGTGACAGATGGAGCCTGATGCATTTTTGTTCTTGGAAATATGTTCCATGTCTTTGGTGCATAAAAAAAACACAAAGTTGCTTCACATGTCTTTTTTCATACAGTTTCATACATTGAATACGGAAAGGGTGAAGACTAGGTAATCTTACGGCACAGCGTCGAGTTGTATAAATGTTCAGACATTTTAAATAAATTTAAAAAAAATGTTATTTTATAATATGTGTTTGTACAGTCGTGGCCAAAAGTTTTGAGAATTACATAAATATTGGAAATTGGAAAAGTTGCTGCTTAAGTTTTTATAATAGGAATTTGCATATACTCCAGAATGTTATGAAGAGTGATCAGATGAATTGCATAGTCCTTCTTTGCCATGAAAATTAACTTAATCCCTAAAAAACAACTTTACAAAAGGAGCTGCTGAGATCATTTCAGTAATCGTCTTGTTAACTCAGGTGAGAATGTTGACGAGCACAAGGCTGGAGATCATTATGTCAGGCTGATTTGGTTAGAATGGCAGACTTAAAAGGAGGGTGATGCTTGAAATTACTGTTCTTTCATTGTTAACCATGGTGACCTGCAAAGAAACGCGTGCAGCCATCATTGCGTTGCATAAAAATGGCTTCACAGGCAAGGATATTGTGGCTACTAAGATTGTACACCTAAATCAACAATTTATAGTATCATCAAGAACTTCAAGGAAAGAGGTTCAATTCTTGTTAAGAAGGCTTCAGGGCGTCCAAGAAAGTCCAGCAAGCGCCAGGATCGTCTCCTAAAGAGGATTCAGCTGCGGGATCGGAGTGCCACCAGTGCAGAGCTGCTCAGGAATGGCAGCAGGCAGGTGTGAGCGCATCTGCACGCACAGTGAGGCCAAGACTTTTGGAAGATGGATTGCTGTCAAGAAGGGCAGCAAAGAAGCCACTTCTCTCCAAAAAAAACATCAGGGACAGATTGATCTTCTGCAAAAAGTATGGCGAATGGACTGCTGAGGACTGGGGCAAAGTCATATTCTCGGATGAAGACTCTTTCCGATTGTTTGGGGCATCTGGAAAAAGGCTTGTCTGAAGAAGAAAAGGTGAGCGCTACCATCAGTCCTGTGTCATGTCAACAGTAACGCATCCTGAGACCATTCATATGTGGGGTTGCTTCTCATCCAAGGGAGTGGGCTCACTCACAATTTTCCCCATAAGAACAGCCATGAATAAAGAATGGTACCAAAACACCCTCCAACAGCAACTTCTTCCAACAATCCAACAACAGTTTGGTGAAGAACAATGCATTTTCCAGCACGATGGAGCATCATGCCATAAGGTAAAAGTGAGAACTAAGTGAAACGTTGAAATTTTGGGTCCATGGCCTGGAAACTCCCCAGATCTTAATCCCATTGAGAACTTGTGGTCAATCCTCAAGAGGCGGGTGGACAAACAAAAACCCACTAATTCTGACAAACTCCAAGAAGTGATTATGAAAGAATGGGTTGCTATCAGTCAGGATTTGGCCCAGGAGTTGATTGAGAGCAGCCCAGTCGAATTACTGCAAATACTGACTCTTTGCATAAATGTCATGTAATTGTCGGTAAAAGCCTTTGAAACGTATGAAGTGCTTGTAATTATATTTCAGTACATCACAGAAACAACTGAAACAAAGATCTAAAAGCAGTTTAGCAGCAAACTTTGTGAAAACTAATATTTGTGTCATTCTCAAAACTTTTGGCCACAACTGAACTCTGATCTGTTTGAGTTTGTTGTTTTTTGGGAAAGTTGTGGAACCGTGCCACACCTATGAAATTGTATTGCATGTCGAGATCCACAGTAATAATAATAATAATAAATTATGATCTTGACATTGCGTTAATCAGCACACACTCGCTTTTCAGCCAAATAGCTTAAAGACCTGTTTCTTCACTCAGACCTTAATATCAGTCAATTAGAAACTTTCATAGACACAATAGCATATGGAATGCAGACTGTGTGTGTGTGTGTGTGTGTGTGTGGAGGGAGAGAGAGAGTCTTCAGTGGTTTGTGTCAAATGCCTTAAATGCCTTTGATGCATCATTATGATCGTATCATGTTTTAGCCCAAGTCATCTCACTGAGTTTTTTTGTTTTTGTTTGTTTCAGTTCACTAATATAATTGTGGAAGAGCTGTGTTCCAAGACTGACTATATTTAGACAGCAGTGAATTGCATTTTATAAATTGTTTCTTCAGAAATGCTTGTTATAAGTCAACGCTACTGGTCCATACACCTGCCCAGTGCTGACTATGAATAACTTCCATGTTGAAAATGATTCTACTGTATATCATGCATAAATAAGCTACATCTTAGCAAGAGTTTTGTTCTCCATTAGAGGAAAGTCTGCACCACTCTCCACCACCCACCAGCGCCGTAAAAGCGTCCGGCCCTTGCTAGGTGATCTTATCCAAACACCGGTTTCCTGAAAGCACACTGATTATTTACACACCGCGGCCGTTCTGTGGAAAAGGCTAAACTTCCGCCTGCTATTTCCATGTTCATGTTTTTACGTCTACGCTGTTCCACAGGGCCTGGCCTTTGATTTATGGAGTCATTCTCCATTCTCTAAGTTAGTTAGTGGCTGGCTTGTCAGGTGATTAACATTTATGTGTCTGTGTTTTGTTTATTTTCTGTTTTTTTTTTTTTTTCTTTCTTTCTGCAGGCGCCGCTGTCCCACTCGTCCTCGTGCAAGTCGCAGAATTGTGGCAACGGTTACCCAGAGCAAAACTCGGTGGACTGGGATCCCAGTTCCTTCCTGTCGGCCCGGAAGCTCTCGGGACTGTGGAACTCGACACACACGAACACGGGGGCTCACTGCACCCATGGCACTGCTACTCACTCTCAGCAAGGTGTGACCTCTCTCTCTCTCTCTCCTTATATCGCCTCTATTTTGGTCTTGAGTCCAGTTATATATTAACATATGCATTGTTGAATTCTTGAATCTGATTGGTCAAATAGAGGTCAGGGCGAACGCATCACAGGTTTATATATCGACGTAGTCAGCTGGCACGGTTAGTGTGTCAAGTAGATACAGTATTTAACAAACGTATTAAAAACGTATGTTTTTTTTCTTTTTCTTTTTTAACGAGTCCCCAGTGTTAGCGATATGTATTTCTGTATGTTAAACATGGCTCGTTCTTCTACTCATATGCCATGCTTTAGAGGTATTACTCTCTCGGCTGCTGTTCTAGAAAGTTCATCATCATCTCGCCAATCAGATTCAGACCATTCAGCTATTCTTAGTCATAACAGGTCTAACAAGGTTATTTTTAGGTCATTCTTACAGTAATAAATTATGACCTCATCTCTGCTATTCTACTCAGGCCCTTCGTGGTCTATTTTTATTCCAGTCTGTCCTTATCCTTTTCTGTCTAATAAAGAAATAATAAAAAAGAAATTTGTCTACGAAAGGAACACTCCTGCTGTTTTTCAACCTTATCTCATGTTTATGCGTCATCATCATCATCTCCTGTATTTTGTGATAATTTTTTAAAACCTAATCTAGATGAATTTTATTATCTAGAAGATCTGCGTTCTTACCCCTTGCTGACTTTCCCCTTTGTGCTGCTTGGTGTTTGTAGCGGGCGGAACGGCAGGACCAACCTGTCACGATAAACGATCGTCTCACGAGGTATCCGGGACCAAAGTATGTCCCTACAGTCACCCGGCGTCCCCCAGTGCCACATCCATCGCTACGCCACTTTCTACCTCCGCTGAGCTCTGCAAGACCTCGGCCAAGCACTTCAAAACCATGTGTAGGAGACCAACTCCTCCAGGTACAGACACACATTCTGACTAAAAATTTAATGATAAAATTACAAACTGCAGCGGTTGTCACTTCCTGCTTTGTTTCTCAGGTGAAGCGTTTCATCCGAACGAGCAGCACCAGCCGTCGGCGGATCTGTCAGTTCCACCCAACAGCCCCACAGGTCTCTCTTCTTCCCAGAATTCATCTCTGCTGCCCCCCTCCGCCAAGCCCCCGTCAAATCAGCACGCGCCGTTCACTCCGCTAGCACCAAACCTCGGCACCAAGCACTCGGGCACGCAGGACAAACCCAGCACCTGCAAAAATGCCAAACTGAGCTCCTCCATGATGGGCTGCAATCATCCGTGTAACGGGCATAACACCAACGGCGCAATCGCAGCCTCCACTAACACAGCGCACCTAACAGCCAGCACGTGCAGGTATGCATCCACGGTGATGGAGCAGAGCAGTAAGACATTTTTGAAAAATTTGTTTTAAATATTGGCTCCTGATGCAGTGCTTCTGGTTTAATCAATGTCCTGTTTACAGGGACCAGGCGTGTAAAGGGCACAAGCTGGTAAACGGTTCGTCATTGTGCCAGCAGGCAGCGTGCGAGGGGGACGAAGTGGAGGACGAAGACAGCGGTTCAGAGCGCAGCTCTTGCGCCTCCTCTTCTACAAACCAGCGTGACGGCAAATACTGCGACTGCTGCTACTGCGAGTTCTTCGGACATAACGCGGTAAGACTCGGACAGACTTTAGCAGCACTGCACATCTCGATAATTAGCGTTCAGCAACATTCACCTAGAGACAGGCCAGGGTTAGATTTGTCCACTAAGGTCTAACTTAACTTCACCGCATTCAAGTTACGCTTGCAATTGTCCCTGTGATTGGGGAGCTGATATGGTGTGCCACAAGGTTCTGCTTTAGGGCCTCTGTCATTCTGCTTTAACATACAGCCTCTTGGATATGTAATTAATAAATATAATAATAATAATAATAATAATAATAATAATAATAATGAAATATTAAAAACTATGCTTGACATATAAAAACATTTTAGATTATTTAAAGATTAGAATAGATACAGAATGTCCAAATAATTATGGAAGAAATATTAGTTCTTAAAATTATTGTGAATAAAATGCATGTTTAACAAGATTGGACAAATATTATTTAAAAATGGATTTAAAAGCAGTTGGCATTCCTGATGTTCTCTGCAATAACAGAAGTGCTCAGGGTGGATTATTACTGTTTCTATATAACAAATTTTTAATGAATACAGAACTTGAAAGATCTAGATGTTCGCTGATCATGTAGGTAGATTAAACTCCTTTAAAGCACTAGAATCATAAGATTATGTTCGCCTGTCCATGAAGTGATAATAGGGTAAATTGTTTAGGAAAAAAAAAATCACCAACATGAGACATTTTGTCCTGCAGCCCCCTGCGGCTCCCACGAGCCGGAACTACGCGGAGATCCGAGAGAAACTCCGCTCGAGACTGACCCGTCGTAAAGAGGAGCTGCCTCAGAGGCAGGACCTGGACCCAGCTGTAACAAGCGCGATAGATCACCGGGACGTCGACGAGCTTCTCCATTTCATCAACTCCACAGAACCCAAAAGGGTCAACAGCGCCAAGGCGGCCAAACGTGCACGCCACAAACAGAAAAAGAAGGTACGACAAATTAAGTCAACAATGAGGCACAGATTATATTGACAAACAACCGGAACCATACAGACAAGTCTGGTAAAATTTTATTTCATTAAACACATGTTTTGTTATACAAATTCAGAATACTCATATATTTGTTTCCACGTCCCTACATTCTGTACAGGAGAAGGAGCGTGCGCAGCAAGCTGGCGGCGAGCAACGTTTGTCCTCTTCTCCTCAGCCAGAGGCGATGGACGAAGTAGAAGAGGAGGAGCGCGCTCCAGACGGCGAGGCCGGCCGGCTACTCGAGTGGCCTCAGCTGGAGCTGGAGCGTGTCAACAGCTTCCTGACGTCTCGCCTCGAGGAGATTAAGAACACCATCAAAGACTCCATTCGCGCCTCGTTTAGCATGTACGACCTCAACCTCGACGTCAGCGACTTCCCCAAAAAAGCCGCCTCGTTGGAGGGCCAACGGCTGCTGCCTCACCTCAACGGTTCGGCGCCTGAGCCGCAGCAGATCGACCTGGACCTCGCGCCGCTCTCTTTCAAAAACTTTAAAAAGAGCGTGAAGATTCTCCAAGGCCTTACTAGCGAAAATAACAACAGCAGTCCTCCTCCCACCATCACCCCCGAGCCCCCGGCCCCAGCAAACACCTCAATAACCACCACCACCACAACCACCATTAACACCACTCCTACACCCAACGACACGCCCAAATCCAAAGACGAGACCAAGAACACCACGGGCAACGCCGCCAAGGCAAAGAAGGCCAAGAAAAACCAGCGGCAGCAGCAGGAGCAGGCATCCCAGGAACAGCAGGCTAACTCCAAACCAGCTCGAGCGACATCTGGAAATCAGGATAAAATCAACGAGCTGGAGAAAGGAGCCAGGGGAGTGTGCAGAGGGGCCCAGCAGCATGGCGAGGGCCAGAAAACGCAGAGCAAAAAGCTAGAGGAAAGCAAGCAAGCCTCGAAGCAGAACGGGAACGCAGCCCCGAACGGGAACCATCACTCGGGTTCAAACACACAGAGGGGAAAGAACGACAACGATGTGCGTAATAACAGATCCGAACAGGAAGCAGAGAGGAAAAGTATCTCAAACAATGTGGTCAACTTTCAGAACTCACAACAGCAACAGCAGTCCAAAGGAAAGAATAAGAAGAACAAGAGCAAGACGGAAAAGTCCAGTAGTGCTATCGGTAATTAATTAATTTTTTTTTTTCGTTTATGTTCTGCTACATAATCGATGATGACTTTATTCTGATCTATATAACTTACAATTCTGGAATATCAGGAAGATTACATGCAGAGATTACTACTCTGAAGTTTCCGCATATAAATGTTTTCTTTTTCTTTTCAGTTCCTTCTTCTAGTTTTAGCGAGAACAAACATATACATGTTCAATTAATCAGTGGGGAAACAGGTTTAAATTCATCAGTGAGAGCCTTCTTGTTGATTTGATTGGTTAGATCCGGTGTTCCTTAAGAACCTTTGCTTCGCTCACAAGCTGAGAAACTCACTATTGTTGTGTCTGCATTTTTTTCAGCATCTAAACAAACTTTTTTTTTTTTAAACAGATGACGTCTTCCTCCCTAAGGACCTGGATCCGACTGAGATGGACGAGATCGATCGTGAGGTCGAATATTTCAAGAGGTGAAGCTTCGTCTAGAAATCAATATATAATTCAAATCAGGAGCGAACAAATAATGCAATTAGCTGGTAAAAGTGGTGGTGTGACATATTACTAATTGAACTATGATCTCAGCACCACTGATTAATTGCAACCGTGACACCGCAAAGTACAACATCCTTCCTGCTGCATATCGTAATATATAAACAAAAAAATAATATCACCGCTGGATCTCAGTTATACCTTATACGCACATACAGCATCACACTAAAATGACCTGAAGGTATTTTTCTTCTGATTCACTATTGTACGAGGGTGTTCAGGTCAAACCAGGACTTTTGATGATGCAGAATACTGTTCTGAGAGTAAAAGTTCTTTTTATTTCTCTATATAATCCACTACTGCACTTATACCAGTGGTTCACTCGTGCTTGGATATAATCGGACTGCCTGTCCGAGAAGCTGACCTTACAGAAACTCCTTGAATGGCTTTTCCAAACTTGGAGCGAGGTCAGGACTCAACGGAGGATGTATAGCCGAGTTCCTATAACGTGCAAGTGGTGGTGTTGAATGATTGTGTATACAGTTTGCAGCGAAGTATCCATCGATTTTAAAGGATCCGGTGCTGAATGTTCACCTCAGCCGGGATCGTCATTTTACGGACATACAGCTTTGTTTAGAACATTTGCACTGTACAATTGTTTTACTGCAGCTAAGAGTCTCATCACCTCACTGTGCTTTTTAAGTCTTCTGTAAATGTCAAACACGCACCTCCAGTCACCAGAAATTAAATTTGACTGGAACACATCTTGATAAAAATGGATGGTCAGTAACTTCTTCCTTTGAAAAGTAAACAATAAAAAAATAGCCGTAAAAAAAAAAAAAAAAAAGCATGTCTCGTATTGAACAGTCAAGTCAATTTTTGATAAATCAATTGCAAGATTTTAATGTTTTCATTGCAGATCAAGGGCAAAGGTTCTCTGCTTTAAGTGTACAAGTTCTGTACATACTAAACACCAAGCCGTAAAACCTGATCAGGTCTAGCTGATTTAGTGTAATAGTGACCGACGTCCAGTCACCCCAGTGAAAACAGTTCATTTCCATCACTGGCTTGTAATGCAGCATGTTGTCCTGCAATATATATTGAGATATAAATATCTGAGTGTTCTAGGCAAACAAAATTAAATAGACATCATGTTAAAAAAAATAAGAAAGAAGTAAATCAAAATTCCATCAACATACTCAAACAGACATAGATTTTATAACCGATTTCACCACGCTTCATAAATGTTCAGACTAATCTCTTTGTCTCGTCGTTTTTCTCCCCAGGTTTTGCCTCGATTCGGCAAAACAGACGCGACAGAAGGTGGCTGTAAACTGGTCCAACTTCAGCCTGAAAAAGATGCCGTCGAACGCAGCGCAGTAACGCAGCACGCACTCTCACACAAAAAAACACACTCTGTGTCTCTCTGTCTCATACATACACACACACAAACACACGCCTGGATGAAGGGAAACGGAAAAACCCCTCCGAAAGAACTTCCCAATATGACTCGACTATGACTCTTGGTCTCTAGCCTGTAGCCACTGTACTCCTGATTCGATTGGCTGGAGGTCACCGTCTATCTGTCTGTCTGTCTGTCGCCGCCCTTCTCTCTGTACGCCACGGGACCCATTCGACCACTCAGTCTATAATCGTCCACCGGACAGTTTTTACTTAGAGAGCTGGATCACTCGCAGCAAACCTCATTGCTTCATTTTGTAGTCTGTAAATAATGATTTTACAATAAAAAAAGGTTTTAAACCCCAAACCATGCCACACCTCGGCCCGTCGACCCACAATGTCTATTTATTTATTCTTATGTTGTTGTTTTTTTCCCCCAAAAGGTACTTTTTTATCCTGACATGTGCTCATTGACAAATACTGCAGATACTGACAACATTACAGAAATGATTATTGGTTTGTTAATGTTTAATGCAAGGACTGAATTTGAACACCGAAACCTCTCAGACTTGTCCGTATCAGACGTCTCAGTAGAAGAGGGTTTCCCTAATGTTGTTTTACTGTTGGTTTTAAAATAGGTTTTTTTTTTTTTTACCCTTTAAATTACGATGAAATCTGTAATTTATGCTATATAATAGCTGAATATCTCGTACAACAATTATTCAGAGACTCTAGTTTTAAGATCATTATGATGCCAGAATTAATGGTTTTTGATCTCATTCATTTGGCTATACGATGACATGCATATAAATATGAATATTCTCTGTACCGACTTTAAGTACTATGTAGATTCTGTCAATGGAAATTTTTTAAAAAAATCTTCCTTCCTTTGTGTTTTCCCTGCCCCTGAGACATGTGATAAACACAAGCCTGGGGATAATTAAGTACTTAAAAAAGGTTACAGTGTGGGACCATGTGAAACCTATTTGGGTCTTTGAGTATAATTTCTGAAAAAGAAAAAAAAACACTAATATATATATAGAGCAGTGTTGTATCTATTACCTGTGTCTAACACTTTCATCCTCCAAGATAAGGGAAAAGCTCGCCAAGACTTCCCTTGCATGCCGCTCCAAACTGACAGCCGGGTTCCAGATGACCGTTAGAAGAGTTCTCCAATTTCAGCCTTGTTTCTTTGTGCTCCTGAGAATCCTGCTCTGTAGTTGCCCCGCCCCTGTAGTAGCTTCTTGTTGTAGTTAGATCGAGTTCAGATGGGAAAAAAAAACACCTACCTGTTCCGCTGTTTTCTACATCACGTTTGATATCGAGGACCTGTTTTTCTTTCTTTTTTTTTTCTCTTCTTCTTCCTGTTAATGATCTTCAGAACCATGGTACAACACTCATGACATTATCACGTTGCACGTGTATGCGTCGCCACCTCCATACCTTGAGTAGACAAACCTTAACTAAACGATTCCGTTGGGACCTGGGAATAAGATCGACGTCGCATCGTCACTTCCTTCGCTCCGCTCTGAAGGGTCGAGATGAAAACCACGATGGGTTTTTAAATCTGTTCGAGCTGTCGTTTTCCTCTTCTACATCTCTGATGCTATCCAGGTTTTACTGAACTAGGAGACATTATTTTAAACATTTGGAATGTAGATTTATACTATACCATTAAAGGCCAAGTGTATGTTGGCTTGTTTTTGTTTGTTTTTGCTTTATTTTTGTTTTGTTTGTTTTTTCTGTTTTTTAATTATTCACTTTTGATACTGTGAAAATCTTTCATTCAGAAAGATTAAAACATGACAGTTTTGAAAAAAACAAAAAACAAACAAGTGTTGTGTTTGATTTCTTTAAAAAAATCATAAGGAATTAATATATCCCATAATATACTATTACTATAATATACTATTATATACTATATAAACATATTATAGTATATCCACTTGTCACACAATATGCATCTGTTTATTTCTTATTGGGTTTTTCTGTCCTTAGTGATCTGTATGTAGCATGTTTAGTAAAAAGAGATAACTATATACATTGAAATGCAACAAGAATTTGACCCCCCCCCTCCCCCTCCAAAAAAAACAAAAAAACATTGGGTCCAAAACTGTAGGACACAATAAGTGGGTTTTTGAATTTATCTAAAAGTGGCTTAGTGACATAATTTGTTTCAGCCATGTTTTCACGAAATATTAATAGTAGTGCATGACTACAAATCATGGGTGCCACAATTTTTAGCACCCCTGATGTTTAATACTTTGTACAACCCCCTTTTGCCACCAAAACAGCACCTAATCTTCTATTGGAAGGATACAAAAAGCTGTCTCAGAGATTTCAGCTGTCTGTTTCCACAGTTAGGAACATATTGAGGAAATGGAAGACCACAGGCACAGTTCAAGTTAAGGCACGAAGTGGCAGACCAAGAAAAATCTCAGATAAACAGAAGCTACGACTGGTGAGAACAGTCAGAGTCAACCCACAGACCAGCACCAAATACCTACAACATCATCTCGCTGCAGACGGAGTCACTGTGCATCGTTCAACTATTTGGCGCACTTTACACAAGATGTTCTATGCGAGAGTGATGCAGAGGAAGCCTTTTCTCCGCCCACAGCACAAACAGAGACGCTTGAGGTATGCTAAAGCACATTTGTACAAGCCAGCTTCATTTTGTAATAAGGTGCTGTGGACTGATGAAACTAAAATTGAGTTATTTGGGCATAACAAGGGGCGTTATGCATGGAGGAAAAAGAACACAGCATTCTAAGAAAAACACCTGCTACCTACAGTAAAATATGGTGGTGGTTGCATCATGCTGTGGGGCTGTGTGGCCAGTGCAGGGACTGAGAATTTTGTCAAAGTTGAGGGACGCATGGATTCCACTCGATATCAGCAGATTCTGGAGACCAATGTCCAAGGTACAGTGACAAAGCTGAAGCTGCGCCGGGGCTGGATCTTTCAACAAGACAACGACCCTAAACACTGCTCAAAATCTACTRAGGCRTTCTTSCAGAGGAACAAGTACAACGTTCTGGAATGGCCATCTCAGTCCCCAGACCTGAATATAATTGAAAATCTGTGGTGTGAGTTAAAGAGAGCTGTCCATGCTCGGAAGCCATCAAACCTGAATGAACTAGAGATGTTTTGTAAAGAGGAATGGTCCAAAATACCTTCAACCAGAATCCAGACTCTCATTGGAAGCTATAGGAAGCGTTTAGAGGCTGTTATTTCTGCAAAAGGAGGATCTACTAAATA
>QMIH01000005.1:982232-1000626 GCA_003987875.1 Clarias batrachus | reverse complement strand
TGCAGCAAAGCATTTGTGAAGCCACAACACGCACAACCTTGAGGCGGATGGGCTACAACAGCAGAAGACCCCACCGGGTACCACTCATCTCCACTACAAATAGGAAAAAGAGGCTACAATTTGCATGAGCTCACCAAAATTGGACAGTTGAAGACTGGAAAAATGTTGCCTGGTCTGATGAGTCTTGATTTCTGTTGAGACATTCAAATGGTAGAGTCAGAATTTGGTGTAAACAGAATGAGAACATGGATCCATCATGCCTTGTTACCACTGTGCAGGCTGGTGGTGGTGTAATGGTGCGGGGGATCTTTTCTTGGCACATTTTAGGCCCCTTAGTGCCAATTGGGCATCGTTTAAATGCCACCTGAGCATTGTTTCTGACAATGTCCATCCCTTTATGACCACCATGTACACATCCTCTGATGGCTACTTCCAGCAGGATAATGYMCCAWRTCACWAAGYTCGAATCATTTCAAATTGGTTTCTTGAACATGACAATGAGTTCACTAAATACTAAAATGTATAAATTTACACTATTATGATTATATTTCTCTTTGCCTTTTGTAAAATAAATTCTTCTATAATGTTTAAAGACATTTCCGTCGTGTTTTAAAATAAAATACTTTGTTCTTGTCGTGTTTCAAGTTCCGTAGTGTTTTTCTTAAAAAAAAAGTAAAATTAAAAATATATATATTCAGAAATTGAAATTGTGTGACCTGTGACTAACTAACACGCGAACTACACTTTCTACTACAACAAATCTTCACTAGCAACAAACAAAAAATTTGACCAACAATTCTGTCGCAGGTTAAACACGTCATCAATCCACGTTCACGGTTACCATTGGTTACTACATGCACGCGATGACCAACCGTCGGCGGGTTTCAGTCGATATTCTCAAATTGGCTATTCCAAAAGTATTTACAGTATATCAAAATATAGAATCAAACATAAAAAAGCATAAAAGCAAATCTTTATATTAAACAATGAGTACTTAAAGGAGAAGCCTCATTTAGATGTCGAGGCTCCCAGCCATTAGTTATGACAAAAGGATAATTTCATGAAGCTTCATTAAAGGCTCATCGTACTGCCATCTAGTGGACAGATTCTGTGTAGCAATATGAGAGAGATTCATTGATTGGTAGTTCCTTTACAGATGAAATAATCATGGAATTTTTATTTTGCGTCGGCTGTTTTAAAATAAATTGTTCTATAATGTTTAAAGTAATTTCCATCCTGTTTTTAAATAAAAAAACTTTGTTCTTTCTCATGTTTTACGTTCCATAGTGTCCACCATTGTTCGCTTTTTTCTTTTTTAAATAAAATTATAAAATTTCTTCTGAATTTTTAATTATGTGTTTTGTGACTGACTAACACGCGAACTACACTGTATAGAAAGGAAATGTGAAGAACAAATAGTAAAGTTCTTTCTTTCTTTTGAACACGAACATGAATATAACTAACAAGTAACTGTTTGGAATATTTGAACAGAACATATAAATCCACTAGTCAGTGTTAAGGATTCAATACACTATCAAGAGAATTAATAGAGGAAGAAAAGAGAATAAAGAGAGCTGGAGATAATAAACCAGAAACCGTTATTACATAAAAAGAGTTCATTTATGAAAACAAATGTTTTGTGTGCTTTTTCATTCTTCATATATTATGCAAGAAGTAAATGTAAAGTTCATTGTGATATGCAAAAACATCCTTAATCTTGATTTATGAATGTAAGTACAAAAATCTTCAATATAATGATTTAGTCATGTGATTCCGGCAAACGCAAGGCTTTGTTTGCCACATACCTCAAAGAGAGGTTTTATTTGGACATGCCCCTTCTGTTGGATACAAGCTTCTGTGTCATCGTAACATCTGTATCTCCGTTACAGCAAGATAAATCATGCCAACTTCAGATGAGAATCATTTAGCTGTTAAGGTTAACAAGCACCAATTTGCAGGCAAACGGGGCAATTAAACTTTTTAGATGTGCATGGTTTTTGGTGATGATTCACAGGGATAAATGTGTTAAAATGTGTTAGTATAATTCAAATTATAATATTTGTATATATGTGTTTATAAACAATGTTTTGTTAACAGAAACTTACGGAGGGGGGCTTCGTAGAAACGCCTTCGCTGAAAAAAAAAAGTAAGAAAATATTTTGTCCTACATCGGCTGCCGTAGAAACGTAACGCGTGCGTACTTTTCGTTTTTTATACCTGTATTGTGCCAAACCCAGTATCATGAGCGCGATTGGTGGTGAGTTGTCCTCCTTATGACGCAGTTGCTTTTAACATCCAATCGGCGCGACGCTTATATGACGTACTAGCCAATCAACACGCTGGATGAGTAGTATGTCAAAAAACGGGTACGAAAGAAAAACAACACTAAACAGTATCTAGAAAACTAGCCGAACATATATTTTGGATTGTAAATTAACACGAAATATTTTCTTAAACAGCTAAACAGGGTATTAAAATTCACGCGCGATGGATTCCGAAGCGAAACAGAGGAAGGTAAGTGTGTTTTATTTTGTGGTTATTATTGACATTTTTCTCAGAAATCGTTATATTAGCAGAATGTGCGCTTGTGCTAACTGGTTCCTTAGTGATTAGCCAGCTTATAGCTGTTTTATACGAATAATAACAATAATGGTGCACTATTTAATGTACGGAGCGTAAAATGATTATTTTAAAATTAAGTATATGTTTCAATTATGTGTCCTAGTTGACTGTCGTTTTAGTGCATTTTCCTAAGCTCTATTTAACTTAGTAGAATAAAGTTTACTACAGGGCTAGTTCAGTTTATCTCGCTTACTTTACATACATTTTATATTTATCTTATTTAATGTTTTGTAAATGAACTAGGTTAATATACTGGTTAGAGTTGTTTATATGATTCAATCAAGTGATCTGACTCACGAGACGATTTGAATCTTTTTAAGCGCTTCGAAGACACGTGACTTCTTCTCCGTTATAACTCGCTAATGTTATTAGGAGCCGAGCACTAAGAAAGCACGATAACGACATTACTATGACGTCATTCATCTGATAATGCTGTTTTAATCGTGCTGTCATAAATATCTGAGGGCTCTCTTGTTCTTCAAGTATTTTTTTAGGGCCTAAGGACTATGACATCAGCACCATGTTGTCATAGTGTGTAAAGGGCCCTATTAATTTTCTAAGGATACTTTTTTTTTTTTTTTTTAACCATCTGGGGCATTTTGGGGGTCTTAACATCGGATGTCTTGAGTCATTTGCTAAATGCACATTTATGACATCAGCACTGTTAAATAAGCACAAACACACACTACCCACGCATAACCTACATACACACAAACACACTCCATTCATAGTGCACATCCTACACGAATGCTGACCGGCCCAAGCATCCGCCATCAAACCCGGCCCACATTGAGTGACAGCAGCAACGCGGTGCATTGGAGGTCAAAAGGCACACAAGTTGTATGTTGCACACAGCTGGTGGTGGCACACGTGCTTGGGCCGATCATCATTGCTTGCAACTATAATGGATATTTATATTTTTGTCTCCTTTATTGAATTTAAAAATGAACAAATTGATATTTATCATTTAATCTGCTGGCTCACAGATCGCTTTTAATCTTTTTGAATATGCTATATTCACTCAGGCGACTTTCAGGTTTACCTCATACATTTATGGACTATTTTAAGGGTTATTAACTAAACAAGATGTGTTTTGACACAGAGTAATTATGTTCAAATTGTGAGAAATATTGCAATATTATAATATAAAGTTTTTTAAAAATACAAATAGTATTCAGTTTATGCAGCAAGTTACAGTATACCTGTATAGTACACCTACATCACTGTTTCTGTGAAGTGTATTTACACACGGCTTTTAGTTTTTAAAACTAAAGTAAAATAAAGTAATGAAGTGCCTTTTGGTAATAAAAAGAAAACAGCTTAGCTTTTATTTTGGAACAAGAGTCGAACATTGGTATATTAATTAATATGACCTATAAAATATAATTACAATTAAGTTGTAATTAGGAATTTGAAACCATTGGCATGGATTGTTAATTGTCCTTGATTTTAACACGACCTAAATTCAAGGTGAATTCTCAACTACTGTGTGCCTTAAAAAATATGAATAAATAAGAAATCCTAATATTTAATTTTCCAGCGAAACTACACAGAGGAGAAGTCTGCGTCAGAGGGTTCAGAGGATGATGACTACGTCCCTTATGTTCCTGTTAAGATTAGAAAACAACAGATGGTACGTACTGAATGTAACCCCCCCCCCCCTTTTTTTAAAATTATGATGTCTTTAGATTTTTATTGCATGAACAATAGATATCCTGGATACTTTTTTTGGAGTTAATCTGAGTTGTGTTCAGTTTTGGTGCTTAATGTGTTTCGGATGTGCTTTGAACTCTCAGTTGCAGAAGATGATGCGTTTCAGAGGGAAAGGTTTGACCGAGGAGGACCAGCGGGACAGTGGAGGAGAACAGAAGGATGAGGACGAGGGTCTCGGGCCACGCTCCAACGTCAGCCTGCTTGACCAGCACCAGCACCTGAAGGAGAAGGCAGAAGGTAGCGTAGACACTTAGTCTGTTTAGGGGTGACCTGTTTTCAAAATGTGATTTAAGACGTCTTCTTAAATCCTTTGCTTTGAGAGAAAAATGGGTTCTTTACCGTTCGAGTGTGATTTATTTATTAAAAAAAAAATTCTGATTGTGGGATTTGATTGATTATTATTTGTGTTCTGTTTTTGCAGCCCGGAAAGAGTCGGCAAAGGAGAAGCAGCTGAAGGAGGAGGAGAAGATTCTGGAGAGTGTGGCTGAGGGGCGAGGTGAGTCCTGTCATTTAAGGTCGATATAAATGTTCTAAAATATTATTATTAAATATTTGGGTGAATATTTAAAGAAGATTGAATGCACAGGCAAGAAAACAGTGTAAATCTCCTGAGGGGTGTATATACAACATTACCCGAAAAATCGTGTGTCTGAACATCACACCTTCCATATTTCTGAGTTTAGGGAGCAAAGCTGTCTGTGCTTTCTCTCCCGTCACACACAGTATGAGACAGGGAAGCCATGATTATCGAGTGGGAACTGACGATAACAAACTGGTTAATCTCTAGCTAGTGTTAGTTGGAGTTAGTTGGTCTGTGCTGAGGGGTGGGGTTTGCGGTCTTAAGATGTCACGTTAACATCTTAAGTATTATAAATGTATTAGGTGCGTTTAATGTCTAATGATTTTATGATTTCAGTTAAAATAATGGTCAAAACACTTTTGTCTACATGCTAAAATATTTGCATCATATAAAATGTTTCCATGTGTCATTTCTTTCAGCTTTAATGTCCGTCAAGGAGATGGCCAAAGGTATCACCTATGAAGACCCAATTAAGACCAGGTGAGATGTCCTCATCATGTCCTCATCATGTCCTCATCATGTCCTCATCTTTATTACCAAGGCTCAACAATAGACGACTATGTAAAACCACTTAGAACTCATTTAATCATAATGGCTATCTGCCATTCTCTCTCTCTCTCTCTCTCTCTCTCACACACACACACACACACACACACACACACACACACACACACACACACACACACACACACCAAATCCAAAACCAAATTCATTTCCCTCTAGCATAATATTATGCATGTAAACATATAGTTAATTAATCAACAGGATATAATGAAAACAGTTTAAAGATATTACACGTAAGTATTATGCCAGAGTGTATGTTTGGAAACAGAACTTAACAAAGCTGACATTAATAAGCAGTGTAGAATAACCTTCAACAGTAACGTTATCTATATGATTATATTAATAAATATTGTTTGTTTTGTTAAGCTGGAAGCCTCCTCGCTACATCTTGAGCATGCCTGTAGTGAGGCACGATCGGGTGAGGAAGAAGTACCACATCCTGGTGGAGGGCGATGGCATCCCGCCACCCATTAAGAGCTTCAGAGAGATGAAGTTTCCTCAAGGTAACTGAACCATTCATGGAAAATCACTGCAGTGTATTTATTTGCTGCTCTGGACATAAGACACAAAAAGACGCAGCTGTAAAATAAAATAAAGAATTAATTTATTGTGGATTTGTAGAATATAATAATATAAAATGTTGTAACTGGCTTTTATTGCACTTCTGGCTATGTATAAATATCACAATACTTAAAATCACAATAAAGACTTCTGTAGTAATCATTTATAGAATATCATTAGAAGATGAATAAATGCAGCTCATAATGCACAAAAATGTTTTAAAAAAAGGACAACTGGTTGATTAAATTTTAGTAGTGACAAATAGAAGAAATATTTCTGTTAATTACATTTTAATTGCAAAATTGTAATAATTAAAAGAAGTACAATAGTAATGTAAAGCAAATAATAGGCTGGTAATTAAAAAGTTTATAATGTATCTTTTAAATGCTAAGCATTAATATATGTTATGAACAATTGACACAAAAATAAATACCTAATATATCCTAATTACAATAAAATTGTAAACAACAGCCACTTGGATAGCTGTACAGTATTGTTAATTAATGTACAGAGAGTCTTGTTAATTAAAAATTATTTCATATTGTATGTTCTTTAAACTTAAATTCTACAAACAACAATATTTTGCAGCCATCCTGAAAGGCCTTAAGAAGAAAGGAATCGTTCATCCAACACCCATCCAGATCCAGGGAATCCCGACTATGTAAGATCCCAACCCTCTGATCTGGTAAAGAGAAGCATAGTTGCTTGTGTGCTCTGTTTATTTCTTGTTAACAGTTTATTCCTGTCTGTGTAAAGTCTTTCTGGCAGAGACATGATTGGCATTGCGTTCACGGGTTCAGGAAAGACTCTAGTCTTCACTCTGCCCATCATCATGTTTTGTCTGGAGCAGGAAAAACGCCTGCCCTTCTGCAAAAGAGAGGGACCCTACGGGCTGATCATCTGCCCTTCTGTACGCGCACACACACACACACACACACACACACACACACACACACACACACACACACACACACACACACACACATTTTATACATCCAACTTTGTGAGATGTAACAGAATAAAGACTATACTGAGGTATGTTTTTGGACATGATGCTATTACTTCTCCTGCAGAGGGAGCTGGCGAGGCAGACGCACGGCATCATAGAGTATTACTGCAAGCTCCTGGAGGACGAGAGTGCGCCTCAGCTGCGCACTGCCCTCTGCATCGGGGGCATGTCTGTGAAAGAACAGATGGAGGTGGTCAAGCAGTAAGTGTGTGTCCTGAGAAATGATTTAATCAACAGGGTATTCCAAAACAACTTCACCACAGTTTGTATAAAATAAATGGTAGCAGAATAAACACGTGCATCCTTTTTGCAGCGGCGTGCACATGATGGTGGCCACACCGGGCCGTCTGATGGACCTGCTCAATAAGAAGATGGTGAGTCTGGATATCTGTCGATACCTGGCTTTGGACGAGGCTGACAGGATGATCGATATGGGCTTTGAGGAGGACATCAGGACCATCTTCTCTTATTTTAAGGTGAGAGCTGTCTGTTCAATCATGTTTTCTTGACTTAAAAAAAATCTACACACACTTTTTGTACATTTTTGTTTAACCAATCAACCTTTCTCTTCTTCTCTGACTGGGAACACTATACTGCCTTTCTTCTAGCTGCGTCAAATCAGTTTTACAGATGTTACTCAAACAGAATTGGACTTCTACTCTTGTGGCACCTGGCGGCGGCATTAGGGTTTTGCGTTTGCTGGCTTTACGAGCTTAGTAGCGTATAACCAGAGACTGAGGCCTCAGGTCTTAGTTTGTTCTCTTAAGCATTAATGAGCTGCAGCTCATCGACAGCAGCACATAGTACTGTAGCATATTAATTCAGGCCAAACATTGTAATTAAACAAACGCATAATCACAGTACTAAAATTACAGTACAAATTTAGAATTTAAATTAAATATAGTCATTTCTTATTTACAGTGGAACCTCGGATTGCGAGTAACGTGGTTTACGAGTGTTCCGCAAACCGAACAATGATTTTTAATAAATTTTTAATCGGAAACCGAGCAAGTATTAGTTTACGAGCGCCGAGTATCATGCATGCGACTCTTATTTTGACACTGAGCGTCACTCTCTCACCTTTTCACCCCCCTCACACACACACACACACACACACACACACGGCGCCTGCGCGCACCAACAGAAACACTTATCTGTCGGGATTTATTTGTACGTTTTTTAAGGTAAAGTGTAGATTAATTTGTATTATTTTCATTTTATAGATTGTATTAATTATTTTTATGTATTTTTTTTGGGTGGGCTGTGGAACGATTAATTTGAGTTTTCATTATTTCTTATGGGAAATGATGATTTGGTTTACGAGTGTTTTGGAACACGAGCCAACTTCTGGAACAAATTATGCTCGTAATCCAAGGTTCCACTGTACATTGAATTTAACGAAAAGTAAACAGTGAGACTTTAGATTGTACCATAATTAGAAAACCCACAAAAGGGTTTTTGTCATCTCATACTTTGTGTTTCTTTTTATATTTATTTAGTTTTTTAAATAATTTTTATTTAGTAAATTTATTAACAGAAATTAATGGAACTAAATGACCATAAAACTCAAACATGATGTTGGTCAGCAGCGCTGGTGTTTTTGCATTCTTATGATAAGAATTAAGTGCAATATGCTGTTATGATCATCATAATTTACATTAATTTAGTTAATTAAGTCTTTTTTCCAAAAAGTTTATTGCCAAATAAATGTTTGTTATTAATTTAATGTTAAAGATAAAAAACGGTCAGATTCTCGTCTCCTCCCACCCCGGAGCCCCGCCCCTGCGCTTAGTGCTCCATTCGCCTGCATGTTTTAAGACAACTACTGGACCTACAGCTGACTTCAGTGTCCTGATGTGTCGAGAATGAATCTTACTGATGTTGGTCATTTTGAAATGCCTTTACTGTACATGTGAATGGACTGTATTTATCTACGCTATGTATGTCATGCTGACATGGAAGGTGAGAATGGGTTGTGGATAATCAAGATTCCTGTGAATCACGCATCTGCATTTGATCAGATGCGTGTCTTCCTTGAACGCTCAACAGTTCGGTTCTGCGCGTGCTGTGTCTCCCCTGCGTGCTCAACGTGTTTTCCGCGTGTGCACGCAACATCCTTCTGCTGTCCAACATGACTCTGCGTACAACATCTCTTTGCTCTCATTTTTAAATGCCTGTACTAAACGTAAATAAATAAATAAATGGCTTGAACGAAGAAACAAAATTCCTTAACAACCATTATTGTAGATAATATCAGAAATAAAAATGCTAATGTTTTAGTTTAATCCAATGAACACAAAAAAATGACAAAACAGGCTTCTCAAACCTTTTATTTTTTATTGATCATACGATTTGTTTACTTTTGTGGCATTAGACTGTAGTTTTTAGCATGTCCATGCTGTAATGTGTAAATGTGTAGATTTAACTAAGGTAAATTAAGGATGTCTTGAAATATAATGTATTGGAGCAGATAAAATATAATACACCTGTCCGTAAATAAAAAGAATATTTAGACCTTTACGCGAAATAAAGGCGCGTTTCGTTATTTTACAAAATCGGAATATATTCAGTAAATTTATGAATTACACTCAAAGTATCAAATCCAACTATCAAGTCTGATTTAATTGCTACCATTAAACATTTTTATTTATTTTATGTTTTGCTGGCAAAATACATTTTGGACTTGTTAATTAGCTTTAAAACACCCAAATCTGCCAAATCTCCCATCAGCGGGACTGGTTCGAAAAATTCGCACCTATGGTGAATGAAAGGTGAGAAGACAGAGCGTGCTGTCCCGTTGTATTCAGTGAGTAGACATGTGACGGCAAGACACGTACTGTACTACTGTAACATTCCACCCTACTCATCTTACATCATTATTTCGTAAATATCTTTAATGTACAGACACGGCCACTTTAGTTTTATTATAGGTCTAGAGACTAAATTGGTCGTGTCTGTACAATGAAGACATTTACAAAATAATGATGTAAGATGAGTAATAGAACACATCAAGATGGTTTCTGGAATTTTTGTTTGTCTGTTTGTTTATGCATGCGTCACATAGAAACGTCTGAATGAATTTTAATGGGGTTTTCACACTAGTGTATTTGGCAGAGCTTGAGGCAACATACAGGCTTTGTTTCATCATAATCAGCCTACGGGATGAGATGTTGTTACTTTGAAATTTAAACGGAAAATGGCCTTGTGTCATTAAAAAAAATTATTAGTTTTAAAAATGTGCTATGTACAGGTCAGTTAAGGTATCTGTTGATTTGCGATATCTATGCCAAAATTCCACGCAAATGAAGTCACCAGCACAAAAGGTTTATTTCTTTTCATTTTGATGATTGTGGCTTACAACTAATGAAAACCCAAAATTCAGTATGATAATTCAAGATGGCTGTTTATAGAGTGTATCCAAGCGCAATAATGGAAAGTTGAATGGAAGGAAAAATGTGGTAGAAAAAGCTGCAAAAGCAACAGAGATAACCGCAGTCTTAAATAAATTGTGAACGAAGCCCATTCAGGAATTTGGGGGAGATTCTACAGGAGTGGAGTCAGTGCTTCATGAGCCACCACACACAGACGTATCCAGGACATGGGCGACGACTGTCGCAATCCTAGTGTCAAGCCACTCTTGAACCAGAGACAGGCGTCTTACCTGGGGGAAAAAGACAAAAATGATTGGGCTGTTGCTCAGTGGGCCAAAGGTCTCTTTTCAGATGAAAGTAAATTCCATTTCATTTGGAAATCAAGGTTCCAGAGTCTGGAGGAAGAGAGAAGAGGCAAAGAATCCAAGTTGTTTGCAGTCAGTAGTGGTTTGGGGAGCCATGTCTTCTGCTAGTGTTTTATCATGTCCAAGGTCAGTGCAGCGTCTACCAGGAAAGTTTTAGAGCTCCTCATGCTTTCCTCTGCTGACCAGCCTTATGGAGATGCTGATTGCACCTGCCCACACTGCCAAAAGTACTAACACCTGGTTTAAGGATCATGGTATCCCTTTGCCTGATGGACCAGCAAACTCGCCCGACCTAAACCCAGGGGTCTCAAACTCAATTCCTGGAGGGCCGCAGACCCACAGAGTTTTGTTCCAACCATAATTAAAAACACCTGATCCAACTAAACAAGTCATTAAGGCTTATTTGAAAACTACATTGTATGTATGTTGGAGCAGGGTTGGAACAAAACTCTGTGGGGCTGCGGCCCTCCAGGAACTGAGTTTGAGACCCCTGCCGTAGAGGATCTATGGGTTACCGTGATAAGGAAGATGCGAGACACCAGACCAAACAACATGGAAGAGCTGAAGGCCGCCATCAGAGCAACCTGGGCTTCTGCATCACCTCAGCAGTGCCACAGATTAATCGCCTCCATGTTACACCACATTGCTGCAGTAATTCATGCTAAGGGAGCCCCGACCAAGTACTGAGAGCTGTACATGTTCATACTTTTCAGTAGTACAACATTTCTGTTTTTTTTTTTTTTTTTTTGTGAATTCATCTTTAGTAATATTCAAATTTTCTGAGATACTTTTGAGTTTTGGGTCTTCATTAGCTGTAAGCTATAATCACTATTAAAGGAAATAAACACTTGAAATATATCAGTCTGTGTGTAATGAATCTGTCTAATATGAGTTTCACTTTTTGAATTGAATTACGGAAATAAATCAACTGGTTAGTGATATCTGTTTGCCATTTAATCATACCATTGAGCAAATTATTTTCGTTCCCCTTGCTTTATTTTACAGTTGGGTTGTTAAAAAAAAAAAAAAGCAGACGGTAATCATGAGGCTAGTGCAAAAAAACAAACAAAAAAACAAACAAAAAAAACAGTCACATCCTCCTTTTCTCTGCAACGATGCCCTTTTTGTAGCTGCATAGTGAAATCTTTATCAGGATCTGTCTAGGGCATTATTTTAATTCCCCAAAATTAACTGTATTCTAAAAAAGCTTGGTGTAATTATACTCTTGCATTTCTCACTAAGAAATAGTGTGCGACATGCAAGATTTGTGTCTGCAAATGAAAGGTGGGGATTTAGGGTAAAGTCATTTCTACAGTCATGCTTTTTTGATTTCAGTGAATTTGTCAGCCTGAAGGTTCAGTGAATATCTTGTTGGCTACTGGAGTGGGTGTGTGACAGACGTTTGTGAGCGATAATTGTTTTGTTTTTTTCATATTTTCATTAGATTTGCTTCATGCTCTTCTCACTGATCAGCATAATATCAACACATTAACACTGCTTATCAGTTATGCACCTGTAATCCGGTGACCGAATCATGAAACTCACCCATCCGCCTGGAAACCTAAAACTAGGCCTTCTGGTCCGATCCCACAGAAAAGCTAATGCATGACACGCGTACATAGAACACATTAAGGGAAGTACACATCATTTCTAGAGAAGAAACTTCTCAGGAATCATAGCTTCTCTAGAAACACGCTATACTTAGCATTTAGTTTATTACAGTATGGAATAAAGTTACATGTATGAAAGTATAAAGTAAGCATGTTTTTGTTTTATTCATTCATTCATTCATTCATTCATTAAATCTTTATACTTTTAGGGTCAGAGACAGACGCTGCTATTCAGCGCCACTATGCCCAAGAAGATTCAGAATTTCGCCAAAAGCGCCCTGGTCAAACCAATCACCATAAACGTGGGTCGAGCCGGAGCCGCCAGCTTGGACGTCATTCAGGTGAACGCTTAGTTTTGCGAGGAGGAACAAATCATAAATCATGTATTATAACACAGAGAGAGAGAGAATAATAGCAGGACATGTCTTGAAAAGATGCAGCTTCTTCGCACAAGTTAATGAATTCACTGACTGTACTTGGCGTGGAAACTTAATTCTTGCGATGTCATGACAGGATGGAGAAGCAGTCAGACAGAGTGTTCATAAACATTAATAAAGTGGGTTGTCATTGCTGTAGCAGTGTTTCAACACGGTTTCATATGTTGCATAATTTTTCCACAGGAAGTAGAATATGTCAAAGAGGAAGCTAAAATGGTGTACCTCCTGGAGTGCTTACAGAAGACCCCACCTCCTGTATGTACCTCATACATTTTCACACATTTAATCAAAAGAATTCTTGGACAGGATAAAACTCTATTATGTTCTCTTACTGTCCCTTTTTAAAAAAAAAATTGTTTAAGCTCTTTTTTCACTTCTGTGCAGAATGATTATGTACACCCATCATTCACTGTATTGCACTGTAAAGCAAAAATATGTTGCAGATAGAGGTCAAGAGGTTGAGTTAATGGTCACACCGTTTTATTTAGGGTAAATCTATCCAGTTTGTTTGGGTGAGTCTGTGCTCTTGATGGTCTCAGATTCCTGTTCCTGACTGATAGATGTGAAACTTGATGGTGGTCTGATGTTGTCCCAGTGCACCTAAACGCTTTCAAGAGATGCTTTTTGTTTTGTTTTGTTTTTTTGAAGAGATAATATATACTTCCTGTCACCTCAGAATGCCCTCATTGTGCTTCTCTGATGTTATGATGTTACAGGCTTCAGACCATCTCTTCAAAGGATATATTTTTTTTTTTATTTCATTTTTTAGTTTGGCCGTTTTCACACAGTACTGTCTAAACTGTTCTGTGTGAAAATACCATGAGATCCACGGTCTCTAAAAAGATCAAACCCAAGACGTCTAATTATAGCGTACTAACATTGCAGCATACCTTTTTTGTACAATCTTCTCCCTCACAGGTGTTAATATTTGCTGAGAAGAAAGCAGACGTAGACGCCATCCACGAGTACCTGCTTCTCAAAGGCGTGGAGGCCGTGGCGATCCACGGTGGCAAAGGTAAGGCGCCGTCTAACATACCGGACTGAGATCCTGGATATTATTGGACTCCTTTAAGAGTACTGCTAGCATTTAGCTTCGCCTATTAACTGGCCCCATTGTATCACCCAAAATGTCCCTTGTTGTGTAAAAGTTGTGAGTGAGGGCGGAGCTAAATTCTGGGCTAAAAATATGTAAAAACGCAGCCTGAATATAAAAAAACATCAAAAACAATTATATGGCGACAATGTAAATCTGTTCTCTTTCTAATCAATCCAAAAAACCATGACTGGAGTCTTAGAAACACTGAAATCTTTCAAACCACAGCTTTAATGTTGAAGAGGTTCCTGACCGTAATGTTAATCTTTCTGTTATTCAGACCAAGAGGAAAGAACGAAAGCCATCGAGGCCTTCAAGGAAGGGAAGAAAGATGTATTGGTGGCCACGGATGTAGCTTCCAAGGGTTTGGATTTCCCTGCCATTCAACATGTAATTAACTACGACATGCCTGAAGAGATCGAGAACTACGGTAAGAACATAGAAAAGGAAGGACGAAAGGAAAGAGAAAAAAAAGCCACCATGGTTGCATTGTCTGTAACGGACTGCTTTGTGGCTGCGTTATAGCTAAAGATTATTTCATGATAAAATAAATGACTGACAACAGCCATACCGCAGTCTGTCGTGCAAACTGATACCTTGCATATTTGAATGCTTATTGATTTCTGTACATTGTTCTCTCTGACAGTCCACAGAATCGGTAGAACGGGTCGATCGGGCAAAACAGGAATAGCCACAACGTTCATCAACAAGGGATGCGGTAAGGATAAGACGTTATATCCCTGTATTACTGTCTTCTTTTAAATCTTACACCAATACAACAAATATAAGTATGATGATGTTAGTCATACAAGCATCACGGTTTGATGTGAGGAAACCTTGGACAGCGTCTGTACTAAATAATCGAAACCATGTAAGATGTATTGGTAGTAAACCTTGAGGATGTAAGTGGGTGATCTGTGTGAATTCTGATCCTTTCCCCTCACCATTGCAGAGGAATCGGTGCTGATGGATCTGAAGGCCTTGCTGGTAGAAGCCAAGCAGAAAGTTCCACCGGTTCTACAGGTGCTCCAGACCGGGGACGAAGCCATGCTGGATATCGGAGGTGAGCATTCCTCATCGTTTCAGTTTTGTATTTTGATTTTAGTTTGGATCGGTCCTATAAAAACACTCGCACACAAGTTTACTGAATGCGCCCTGGCTGGTTTTGCTTCTCAAGCACTACTACTAAGCATGCTGTATGAAACCCACCGTTGTTTTCTCCTCTTTTTCTCTCCAGGAGAGAGAGGCTGTGCGTTCTGCGGTGGTCTTGGTCATCGTATCACCGAATGTCCCAAGCTGGAGGCCATGCAGACCAAGCAGGTCACCAACATCAGCCGCAGGGACTGTCTGGCCAACAGCTCCATGGACTTTTAAAACTCTGGATTTCCTCGCTGTGGAAGAAGAGCGACATCACCTTACTGCATGTGGGCAAACTGGGGTTTTCGTGCCTAGGTGTATTTGTATAATGTGCTACATATACATTATGTAAATTTTTTTTTTTAATATATATGTAACAATTTATATAGTGTGTTATATATATAATTGTTGTAATGTATATTTCTCTAAAACTGTTGTTAGTCTCCCATCGACGGGTCGCCACCAATTGATCCGCACAACAACTTGGCACAGGTTATATGCGGGATGCCACCCTACCATTGTATCCGGGCTCGAGACCTGCACCGCATCCAGTGGCTGGGGTTTGGGCACCGGGAGGGAATCGAACCCGGGTCTTCCGCATGATATGCGAGAAACCCACCACTGAGCCACCAATGCCTGCTGTAGTTTGATTTAACTACACACCAAAAATTAGTTTTATTTTGAAAACTGTCTGTTTTACTTTTTATTTATATATTTTTTTTTCTGTATTCATTGTGGAAAGTATTGAGTGCAAGATTATTTTTGATATTGTAGAATACAACTGATGCAAAATGTCATTAAAGAAGTTCAATTATGCAAAATTGACTTTTCAGTAATATTTAGACTTTCACATGGGTCTCCAGTGTGCATGTACAAACAAACAACCAGAGGAAATAAACACTCCCTTGCCTTTTTTTTTTTATATCGATTTTGTATTAGTCGGGACTTAAACAAGCCAGTTCAAGCCATGGTCTTGGAGAACCAGTTCGATCTGGAAATGGCTATATAGACATTTCCAAACATTTTGAAGTTCACCTTTCTACAGTGAGAAACATTATGCATAAGCGGGAAGCATTCAAGACAGTTGCCAGTCTTCACAGGAGTGGATGTCACAGCACATTCACTCCAAGGCCAGACCATGTAATGCTCAGCGGAAAAAAAAGAAACATTTGTTGTGAGGATGGTTAATGTTTCGGTCTGACAAAACAATTAGAAACAGACTGCATAAGTACGGTTTGCTTGGAAGGGTTGCCAGGAGAAAGGAAGGGGCACTAACATTTATACATATGACTGTATATACTGATCACCTGTGTTGTTAATTTCCCAAGATGAATGTAATGTTTTTGTGGTGTTCTTTACCATTAATGAGTTATCAAAAGTACACCAAGTATAGTTTTTGTTGTTGTTGTAAATTCCCAATATAAACAGATAATGCACCAATTGCACTGACATACTGTAAGCCCCGCCTCTTCCACCATCTCACTTTACTAATGCTCAAATGAAATTTTGTCACTGAGACGGTGTCCTTGCTTTCTGTCAAGGTAAACAGAGAATGTTTCATTAAGTTGATTAATGCTACTTAACACCTACAGGGGCATTTTTGGGAAATATCTACCAAGTGTCAGGATCGAAATGGGATGGGAGATGGTGACGCTAACGGTCAATAACATTAAAACATGTACAAAGAGTCATCGGTGAACCTGCTGTGGTTCAGGCATCATCAGAATTTGAGGAGAAAACAAAGAACATGTCCAGGATTTCAATTTAGCACGTCAGGAACCTCGTTCAACGTTTATACTTGTATATTTTCAACAAACAAACATAGTGGCTGGTTAAATCTATCTGTGCCAATTTACACTTTTTTTTGTTTGTTTTTTTGGTTGAGAATATTAATACACACCGCACATCACTGTTACTCGGAATTTCCACTACTGGTTTAAATTTTATGCACAATTAATTTGATTAAAAAAAAAAAGCGTGGGATTGAACAGTTGAAGAGTTCAAGAAAAAAAAAAGTAACAAAGAAAGGCGAGCATGTCTATGTTTAGTCCTGTTTACCCCGTGATATCTGTACTACGCAGAGACTACGGAACAACTCCTAATACCCTTGTATAAGATCTCTGTTTAGTGTGAAATAACACTATTAAAATAGAATTGTACTTCTGACATATGTGTGAAAAAAATTATCTTCAAGACATGTCTGACATGTGGCAGATTTACGCCTGGGTTTTTTTGTTTTTTTTTTCCATTCTAATTTTACATTGAACTGTCAAACTTACACTGTGTTGCCAGATTATTCGATATTTTTAATGAAATTATTTATTAATAAATAGTGTCATTAATTGGTTGTTGAATTGTTGAACACTAGTAACGGGCAAAATCTAGATCTATGATGATAATTAATCCAGTCACGCAACATCATTCTGTTTTACACTTGAAGGATCTAAGCATGAGCGTTACCATAGGCTTACTAACTGAACTGCTCTTGATCGTCTAGTCTGCGTCAGTGGACCTTTAAAACGCAATACAGCATCACAGCAAGGTATTTAAAGACGTGTGTGAACTCCAAAGTGTGGTTCTGTAACCAGACTTTTATTGATGCTTATAGAAGGAGTCTCAAGTGTCAGTACGTTGGAACAGACCAGCCGAGTTCACGCTTTAAAGTTTTTCTACATCAGAGTAGGTAAAAAAAACAAGTCATAACAGGAACTAAGCTGTTTTACAGACATGCATCATTTTGCAACTCTCTCCAAAAGTGTTTAACTCCCAAGCACATTTTTAAACCTTACATCTACTGTATTTGCGTATAGGGGATTACCACTCATGAGCAAAGTGATTTGAAGATGTACATATACAGATGTAGGTAAAAGGTATCTGACATTTAGTGACATGTCCACAGCTGCAAAGTGACCTATAACAGTAAGAAGCAAAACAGAACTTTGACACCTCTTTCTGTCACTCGAAAGTATATCTCTGTCTGCGAGTGACATGCTGCTTGCAAACCCTTTGGTGGCGCATGGCGCAACGTGCATGAGGAAATTCATATGAATCTTCTGGTGGCTGGTTGCTGACAGACTCTTCAGTTCCCCTCAGGTTTAGCGTAAGAGGACACGCTGAAGGATTTGCTCTGAAGCTGAATGATGGATGTATTAGAGAAGGAAGGCTCTATGTTTTTACAAGGAGTCAAATTTGGAAAGGTGGGTCTTTAATGAAACACGTTTTTGCTCTGTTTGATGTACGACTAGTTAATAAGATGGGTAGTGATTATTAATGTGAAAGTTGTAATCATACCTTCTGTTTTAATCACAAGTCCAAAAATAATTATATAATAA
>QMIH01000005.1:922322-982199 GCA_003987875.1 Clarias batrachus | reverse complement strand
ATAATAATAATAATAATAATAATAATTTAATGATGAAAGTAAGTTTTTTTCCCCAACTATTTCTGTTTATTATAATTTCAGTTTACCATTTAAATACCTGAAATCATTTTATTTCTGCATTAAAGTCCGGATACATTACATTCATCATCTCATCTCATTTCCATGATACTCCATCATCTAGATCTATGATACTTCTACTAAAAAAGTATTTTTTTATCTTTATCTAAGTTGACTTACCTGGATGAAATATCTGCGATTCACCACAACAGGAACTGAATTTCCTAAAGATCACAGGAAGAAGAAATCTTTTTCTCGATGATTTTATGATATGATGGTCATAGCCATCAAGTCGAAAATACAGACATGATACACAAATGACAGATATCACATACGTATATATGAAAAAATATTTTTTTTGAAAAACAATGTTAATTCAATTATTAGACAGTCCGATTTTTATCACAGACACGATCACAATGGCTAATCACACTTTGTTCATTTTGTCCTTAAAATCCCAACCTCAACATGTAACAACAAAACCCAGCATCCTCCGGACATCTCAAATGACATACGTTTGATGCCGTATTTATAGCTACTGTACACTTTTGGTACAGACACCTCCTGTGGTTAGCTCAGACAGATGTGCTTGTTTTTTGTTGTTGTTGTTGTTGTTGTTGTTGTTTAGTCCGTCCGTCCCCCCATCCAAAATCACCACCATTAACACGCTGCTAAATGATTCATAACGAATTGTCGGAACATGTGGGCGTCGAGAGAATATTAACACGCTGCATTATTGATGCACACAGCTGTTTAGGCTCCCGAGGTGTCTCGGTATGCACAATGGTGTTTAAAGGTCATGAATCATGCATGTGAGACCCGAGGCAGCTCGGAGTCGCAGCTTCTCACGTCTGGCACTTAACTGGTCTCGGTGCAGAAATATGGAAGCAAGCAGTTTGGATCTGGCTCAGAGGTTAATTATATCAGAAAGAAGTTTGTTTTCTTTGTTCTAGAGCTCTGCGATGACAATCTCTGGCCACTTCCTGTGTCTTGCCGGTAGTGTTGCTCATACGCTGTAGAATATTTCTGGTTTATACTGCTATAAAGATGGAGAGGCTTTCTTGACCAAACGCCACATCAACACTTGTTCTCCATTCGCAAAAAAACAGCATTCAATTCAAAGGGATTAACAGCAAGGACGCCGATTAAAGTTGTAAAACATTCACAAAGTCAGCTTATCTTATGTGATTTCTTCATTCTAGCAGCTATAAACAGCCCTTCCCTGTCCTTTGAATACAGTATGTACAGTCAAGTAAGTAAGTACCTATGCTGACACTGGAGACTCTTTCTGACCAATCAGAACGGAGAATTCTGAAGTATCGTGCTTCAGAATTTCTAATCCACGAACTAAACAAACAAACAAACAAAAAAAAATCACGATTAAGGACAAAAAGCATAACGTCGCCACCTTTTCCATGTCTCTGTCCTGTGTGTCTCTGCGTGATGAACAGAAGATCTGGAGGAAGATCTGGGTGATGGTGTTTAAACCCAGCCAGGTGGGAATCGGTCGCATCGAGATGTACGACGTCCGAGAAGGTGCGGGCGTCTCTGCGAAGCTCGCCATCCTGAAGAAAACCGAGAAGCGCGTGATCCGGCTTTCCGAGTGCCTCAGCGTGACGCCGGCTCTGAGTGAAAGCTGCCCGGCAGGATGCACCGCTTTTTACCTCAACACAGCTCAGCGCATCTACACGCTGGCAGCGCCGACGCATGAGGAGTGGGTGTCCGCCCTGTGCTCTCTGGCATTTCAGGTAAACTCACATGCAGTGAAGAAAAAAAACAAGCCTGTTAAAACTATGTTACAATGCGTGTTAATTTGGGCCACAGATTTGGTGCATTAATGCAGTGATATGAAACGAACAACACAAATAGATGTGATGCTGGAGCTGATTTCATTCCAACCCAGACAATACAGTAGAGTCATGTCATGTGATTACCCAGGCTTCATTTGCACTGTTTTGAAGGCAAATCTGTTACACATTGTTAGCAGTAATTCAGTACGTGTAATACAGTTAAAGGTGTAAAGAATGCAAATACTTTAGTCGGATAATTTACTGTCTAAAAAAAAAAAAAAATTCCATCCACAATGTCTTTTTGAGAAGTAGAGTAAAAATACACACTGACCGAGTACAATCAGAAGTACAATCTATCTGTCTTTAGGGTGTGTGTGTGTGTGTGTGTGTGTGTGTGTGTGTGTGTGCAATTGCACTAGTTCTTATTATGCAACCGATGAGACTTCACGATATAATGCATGCACTACAGTAAAAATGCTCACTCTTAACTTTTACGTAGCTTTTAGCTCATCCACTGTATGAAGTCTTTGAACAGGCCCCGCCTACGTTCAGAAGGAGCTACTTGATTGACACCTCACATGACCAATCAGAGTTATAATTCCGCTCGGGAGGAAAACGACTTTAAACCGTCGTCTTGAATTACTTGCTTTATTTCGATCTTTTTTCTTCCAAAGAGAGAAGAAGTTTTTTGACTTGAACAAGCAGACACTGACATTTGCTCCTCTAAGCGCTAACCGAGATATGCGAAACGCCACAAATATCTCAGAGTAGCAGCTCTGTTCTGTTGTCATTGCTATGTTTATGACGAGAAATCAGGTGTGCTATAAATGAATCCTACCCATCACTCTATTCTACCCACGGTTAACTCGCATGCACATACCAACATTATGTCATGTCTAGCGGCTTTAGCGCTCTGTCCATTCATTTATGCTACTAAGGGGTATATTTAGTAGTGAATTTTTTTGTGTTATTGCACATTTCATTTTATTTGCTCGGTTAGTTGAACAGTGACGGATAACATTCAATCAGCTTGTCAAAAATTGCTACCAGTGTTAAAGCGACATGGGTTTTATTCAGATAACACTTAAAAACATGTCACAAAATGCTACCAGTATGACTGGAAATGCTACCTCCGATAGAACCGTACTATATTTTTGCATCCATCTAAAACTATAGGTACAATATATTGAGAAAGTAGCACAGACTGATGTAAATATAAGTTTCAGCTGCTGGTAGGAAGTTCTGACAGGGTAGGACTTCTAGTTGTTACAGTATTAAAGTAAAAAAGTTATTTTTTTATTATTATATATATATATATATATTTTACCATGAAGTAAATTTATTTGGCTGTCAGGTCATGATTTATTTATAAAAGTCAACACACGCAAGATATGGTGGTTACATATAGTGTCTAGTAAGTACAGCATCTCTGACAATCGTTTCATTTAGAATTCAAACCAGATCATTTTAATACACTAATACACTCATTCTATTACACGATTATTCATTTCCACAATCACAAAATCTTTTGTGAGATTTTTTTATTCAACTCATGCTTTATGTTTTCCGACACAAGACATTTTTGCATTTTCTATTCTCTGAAGAGAGGAAAGAGGTGTGGTTGGTGAGAAAATGACTGAGAAAAAACATCTGAAACTTTCAGAGATATTTCACAACAATAAATGATAACAATGAATCGAATAAAGTGTGTCATCATTTAATAAACGTCATCCCGGGTCACACCATGCCATCATTCATTTTACATCCTCCTGTAACATCGCACCTTGCATTCGGTTTTCTGTTCCCACTATACTTTTTGGTGCAACCGATCATCAAGAGTAGAGGATTACAGTATTTTAAACGCAGCCCCCAGCATGAATGTAATTTAACAACCTCTCCAAAAATAAGTACGCCGAAAAGTTTATTTTGTACAATCTGATAATAAAAGCAGCAGATGATTTTATAGTTCGATCGAGCACATTGAACTCTGCTGGGAATATTCATCTGTGATGGGGTTTAGTTCCTGTGTGATAACCGAACCTGCCGAATGAGGAAGTTACTGATAAACCTCGCCTTGTCTTCGCATCTCACTCTGTTGCTTGCACAACATCTTTTCTGGCTGCTCTATAAAGACGAAATGTGAAAAAGAGGAATTGTGCGTACAGACCGTTTTTTGTAACACCTATGTATATTGTCTTAGTGGAACGATGCAGGTGGAGAGGTCAGGAGAACGCAGGGTGATGGTTTTGGTGATGATGCGCCCATGACGGAAAACGACATCTACTCCTCCTTGGGTCCAGGTGAAATGGAACTTCTTGTTTATTTGCTGCTTTATCATTGTGCACAAGACTAGTCTTTAAACATGTATGTCTATTCTGCCCTCATTCCCCCACCTCCTATTTCTAAGGAGGCTGACAAGTTTGAGGTGGACCTCAGATATTGATTGTGATCAGTGTCTTGCAAGAGGATGTGTCCTAACAGGAAATGCGCTAATGTCAAATCTATACTTTGAAACAATTAGCAAAGCAGAATTGGTGACATCAAGATGTTGTTTTATACACTACCCAGCCAAGAATAAGTCACACACACTAAAATGATATACACTATATACAGTATCTCACAAAAGTGAGTGCACCCCTCACATTTCAGCAACCACTGTATTATATGTTATTGTATGTTATTAACATGTTATTGTATGTAGCTTGTGTAGCAGTACAGATTTACTGTCTTCCAACAATAACTCAATTAACTGGCATCGAAAATAAGTACACCCTAAGTGAACATGTCGAAACTGTGTCCAAAGTATCAGGATTTTGTGGTGAGCACCATTGTTAAATGATCTAGCACGGCCTTAATCCTCCTGCGCATGGAATTCACCAGAGCTGCACATGTTGTTGCTGGGATCCTCTTCCACTATTCTATAATGATATCACGGAGCTGCTGGATGTCAGACACATGGCTCTTCGCCACCTTCCACTTGAGGACGTCCCACGGGTGCTCGATAGGGTTCAGGTCTGGAGGCGTACTCGGCCATTGACAAACACATGAACGTGATGAATAGGACACGTGACTTTGCATGGTTTAAGATGTACAGCGGCTATCGCTTGGGGTGTACAAACTTTTGTCGCCAGCTATTTTGACACTAATGGCAATATGTTGAGTTATTTTCAGAGGACAGTAAAATCCATACTGTTACACAAGCTGTACATTGACTACTGTAAAATATATTTCTATAATATTGTCCTTTCAAAAGATATATACTGAAATGTTTTCTGAAATTACAGGGGTCTACTCACTTTTGTGAGTTATATACAAAGCTTATCCAGAGGCGCATTCATTTTTCTCAAATTTTGTATTGATGATGGGAGAGTTGGACCACTGCGCAAAGCCTTCTCCAGCACATCCCAAAGTCTCTCAATGAAACTTACAATCAGATGGTGACATTTGGTCTAATAGTAATATTTTAGATGGTGGGGCAATTTAGCATACCTGTATATTTTGGGGATATTTTGAGAGAGCCAGAAAAAAATGCACACGGACATAAGAAGAAAAATGCAATCTTTCCATGTGATAACGCTTTACTCTATTGAAAAAAGCTTGCACAGTTACATCCTCTCATTCTGCATGCAGGTCAGTTCCAGGTGAAGGTGGCAACCTCGGAGGCCTCCATCCGCTGCTGCATATTTGGAGCATACCTGCTGTCTCCTGAGAAAGAGAACCTATGCTTGCTGGACATGAAGACAGGCCATACCGTGTTCTCCTGGCCGTATCGCTTTCTCCGCAGATTTGGCCTGGTCAAGGTATGTATACTGAAACAGACTCAATTGTAACAACGATTTTTCAGTTTTCTATGATTCATGCTTTCATAGTAAACCACCAAAAACTTATCCGAATCACCACCAATCACAAAAGGAATTCGGCCCGTCCTTGGGTGACAGGCAATGAAGACCTGGCGCCACCTATAAAACAAACTTGTCATGGTCAAGGGCAATGTTATTATTAAAAGCTAAAGAAATTGATCTATTGCAGCCAAAGACACGACTCACAACTCTGATCGACATACAAGACTAAGATAAATGAAGAATATCACATTGTTTAAATCCCTTGGCTTTGTTTTATAAAGTCTGGTTACATTTAAATGGTATATACTTATTCAGATTTTTTTTTCTGTGAATTTAAACCTAATTACCAAGCTAAAAATGTAAAACTTCTACTTTTACTCTTACAGCCCACACTTTGGGAAACATTGGCCTACAACATATACAGTAGCTTCATTTTGAACATTTCCTTTAATAAGTTCCATAAATTAAGAATGCAGCCAAGGATTTAATCCTTGCGTACTTTTCACCCCTCAACCCCTGTTCTTCAATTCAACAAAGGCCTTACTCTTTATTGTCAAACCTTTTACAGGAAGGGATAACAATCGAGGCAGGCCGCCGCTGCCAAACAGGAGAGGGCGTCTTCATTTTCCTCTCCAAGAAGGGGCCACAGATCTATCGGGCTATTGAGGAGGCCATCATGCATCAAAGCGTGCAAGACCTGCTGTCCCAAGCTACCGCTCTGCCACAAGAGAATACGGTCCAACCGCCAGTGCAGACCGCCAGTTCGGCATCTCCAAAAATCTCCTCGGCCATCTCCCGAAGAAACCTCGCTCTTCCTGCGCTTCCTGGTCCAAAACCCTCTGCCAGAAGCCCTCAACCAGGATGTGATCAAGAAGTGTATGCCAAGGTGAAGCCTCAGCCCAAACCAAGAAATATACCAGCACCGCCACCACTGCCTGTACCCAAACTCATAACTGAGACAGAGGCAGATCCAAATGTTATGGACTTTACTGACAAAGAACATGATTATGAATCATGTGAATGGAACCAGAAAGCCCAGTCAAGACAGGACAGTTCTGACAGTCAGTTGTACAGCACAGTCAGACCTATTCTCCATGTCAGAAGAACATCTGACGCACATATCGACCAAGAGCAAACAAAAAGCAGCCGGGAGTCTCCAGAGGTCGCGGTCAACTTCAAACAAATTCTGTCAGATGTTCTCTTCAAGGACAAGACCAGGATCTCACCAACTCCAACACCCAAACCATATGAAGACAACTCGGATTGGCTGAACGAGCCAGATTACTATGAGATCCGGAAATGAACTCACCACCGTTAAAAGAAGGATTGAACTAACATTGATTTGGTTTCTCAGCTGTTGTAAAGTTCTGTACCAAGAATACTATTAATTCATTTCTCTGGAACTAAGAGTATGATGGAGCTTGAAATAGTGTAGACGGATGCTTGATAAAACACTATTGTGACAGACTTATCCTGATAAAGTCTCTGGCTACCAGACTGCCCGGGACAGGATTGTACCATCATCAGAAGGAGTTTATTACCTGATAAATTGCCTTTTTTTCCTGTGGTACTAAAGTATTGGCACCCCAGGTCTGCTTGAATTTCTTGCTTGCACTTTTGCTGGCAAGCATACTTACTGTGTGTCGCTCTTCACCTTGTTATAGAGAGAAATAACTGAGCCAAGAACATTTTCATGTACAATACGTTGCACGTCTAAAGACAATCAACATTTTCTGTAGTATCTAAATAACAATGCTCATTATCTATTAACTATCAACCCACATGAGAAAGTTGACTTTCCCTAAATGGTACTTGAATAATGTATGGATTTAGTACTAAGACTTGGGCAAAAGCCTGAGCTCATGAACATGATTAAATCCAGAGCCTTCTTTTGCACTATGCAATAAAATTAAAACTATGTAAGGAAACGTGATGGGTGTGTCAGGCATTATACAGACTGTGAAAATATATAATATGATATGATAAAATATGAACAATATTATATAATGTCTATGTAAATGTATTTAAACACACCAGAATGTTAGAATTTTTGTACATTAAAACAGTCATTTCTTTTTAATGTTTTTATTTAAAAAACAATAATACATGACATACATAAATAGCAGTTGGTTCACCGGTAGTGGACTTGTGTCATGTGTGAATGTACATCACAACGCTCAGACAATAAAGTGCAGAAATCCCAAAATACTCAGAGCTTCTTGATGAAGGCTTTTTTTTCTTTCTATGGGTCATCTCAGGTTCATATTCATTTCCTCAACAGGCTACTTTAACTACTACTGCATCTATTTGGTCCAATGTCTACTAAAACACAGACAGAGATAATAGGTTTATGAGCCCACACACAATCACAGGTTTATATTTAGGGCCGCAATAATACATTGTTTGTGAAAGATTATGACCATGTTATTGGCCTTTACAATACTGGTGTATCCGGAAAATTTTTTGAATAATGAAAGCAAGAAATATGAAATAAAAACAACAGCATTAAAAATAAAACTCACAGCAGGCCTGTGTTGAACCACGTCATTGTGTTTTGGTCTCCAATTATACATTTCAAGATGTCATAAATACATTAATATTAGCAGAATAAATAAGCTGACTACTTTAATATTAAAAAATATATATAGTTCTACGGCTTTCTTTATTTAAAGATGCAAATGCTTCAGTCCGCCCTGTACACTGGTTTTTTATTTAATTGGGAAAAAAAAGGAGAAATGAGAGGACAGTTCTTAAGTCGTTAGAGAAGTTGAGCTACAAAATAAAAGTGAAGTAAAAGGTTAAACTTGTTTGCACAGTAAACACTTGAGCTTCGCAGATAACAATCTAAGCGGTTGTTTGTACAAAAGACAAGACGATAAAAATGAGAACAATAAAAGTAAAGGGAAGAGTGTTTACAGTGCAATTACTGATAACGCCATGTTTTAATGATATACTGTAAAATCTGTGAACAAAACCGCATTTAAGTTTAGGCCTGGCAGAGCTCGGAGCCTTGCGGATGAAGCCGTCGGGTGGCAACGTCTCAGACAGGTCAGTTGTGGCTTAGTGGTAGGTGTCTTGTCTGCCATGTGGTAGCCCCGGGTTCAATTCCCACCCAAACCCCAGTTACTAAATGCAGTGCTGGTTCCAAGCTATAAAATAGGAGTGTTGTATCAGGGAATGGAATACCAATGCCAAGTTGTTGTGTGGATCCGATGGCCTGCTGAGATAACCCCTCACCGGGAGCAGCCAAAAGTCAAACAACTCTCTCTCTCTCTCTCTCTCTATATATATATATATAATACAGCAACGTATATAAATAGCTACTGTTATATAGATAAAAATCAAACCTGATCAACCAACGACCAATCAGACTTAAGAATTCAAAAGCACTCTGTACAAGTGCTATCTGTTAAGTGTGTTGTTAGTTTGCCATATAAAAGAGATTTTAATACAATGCTGTTATTTGTTGTTTTATCAAAACTAGGATTAGTAGTGTGTTAGCTAGCTACTTTCGGGAGCTTTCCCTTCACCCAGCTCAACTTTAGTGTCCTATAAAATATCAGTGTTGTGGTGTTTCATATATCTACTGCGCAGTCACTTCCATGCATGAACACAGTTTGTTTTTTGTAACCCTGACGCTCACTGGGTTCCCGGATGTGCCTCCTCGGCGTCGCTGCACTGTGAGGACTCTCCGTCGCTGCCGCTGGCCGCCGCGAGCTCCAACTTTTCGGCGTCAAAGTGAGCCGCGGGCGCGGACAGGATCAGCACGCGTCCTTCGGTCACCGGACCCGCGGTCGGCGTCGTCGGCGCCGTCGCGTCCATGGTGTAACCGGCGCACGGGGTCTGGAAGCACCGACGCGCGCGCGCCGCCTCCCCGGTGCCGCACGACGCCACGCCCTCGAGCAGCTCTGACAGCTCGGCGATGTAGATCTGCGCCATCTGCAGCGTGTCGTACTTGGAGAGCTTCTTGTCGTTCTCCAGGGACGGGATGACACTGCGCAGGCGGTCGAACGCGCGGTTCAGGCCGTGCATGCGCCTCCGTTCGCGCGCGTTCGCCGCGACGCGCCGGTGCCTGTGCGCGGCGCCGAGCGCGTGCTCTCTCGGGGCAACAGCATCTGCCGGCGTGTCCGGGGTGACGATGTCCGGCGACGTGCGCGCGTAGTGAGTGGGACGGGCTGCGGCGGCGGCGGCACGCGCGTGCGCGCTGATCCATCCGCGCGGATCACTGAGGGTGAGCGTCGCGCGCTCCGACTGCGGGATGTCCTGCGCGCGCTTTGGCACGTGCGCGTCCGACCAAGTCAAAAGTTCAGCGTTGGCCATCATGGTCAGGATAGAGAAGGCCTGGGGCAAATAAAACGCGCCTCGATGTGGGGCAGGTTGATTAATTCCAGGAAGTCTGCTTTTTGGTATAGCAATATAAACAAACAAGTATTTAAATATAGAGGAAACAATCCTTGATTTTCTCCAACAATTATCCTGGCAGTTAAAAAAAAAAAAAACAGCACCTCTTCCTATTTTGATTTAAAATACATTAGAAAAAAGATGATCCTGTTGAAAGGTTTGCAGGTGAAGCAGAAGCACTTGATCCTGTCTCCCCTCCACAGTCTGTCTTTTCAAAATCAAAGCAATTCTGCTGTGAGTAAAACAAACAAACAAACACGTTTAAAACCTCAGCTGAAAGAAAGATCTTTAAGGATGATGCAATTACTCAGAAACTGGCCACCAGACATGGAGACACTTCCTGCCTTCATCCAGGTGCCCTGATTGCTTCTTTAGTACCCAGTCGGAGTGGACCCTCCTCCCCTTGGAGCTACAGTCGGGTGTTTCAGGGCCAATAGGAAAAGTTCCTCTCATGCCCAGAGAAGAAAGGAGGATTTGTAATTTTGACACTTTAAGAAGGCAATTGTTCTCTGGTGATGGATGATTTTTAGGGGGAAAATGTTATATTATAATACAAATTGCATTGTGATTCTTCTCTTTGGAGTAAGACGATTATTCCACCAAAAATTGATTGATTATTATGTATTTTGGTCTCATCCAAGATGCTTCGGTGACATTGCACTGTTTTCTCTTCTTATATCCAATGAAGTCACTGTTCTACGCATTAGGCAAAAACAAACACCACATGATCTGACTTCAGTTAGGCAAAAACTTTCAGAATACTCAAGCAAGGCCAAATTGCATGCATGTAATAAATCGGACATCCTAGTCAATGTGTACAAAACATTTATTCCTGTTCTGAACTTGGGACTGTTGAGCAAACATCCTCATTCACTGGAATCAACAGTTAGTGCCATTGGGGAAGAAGCCGACTTCCTACGGCAGCATGATGTACGATTGTGTCAGTTCTCAAATAAACTGTAAAATGGGAGCAGCGGAGTGTTTAAGGCCATAAACCGAGCAGGTGGAAGGCGGCTTGTGAGGCACACCTGTCGAACCCCGTAACTCCAGTCCAAGCAATGAATCACTCAGGTAAACAAGATGGGCTCAAATCAAAAAAAAAAAAAAAAAACACAAGCAATAAGCCAAGATCATCGATTGCAGCGGCATGTAGCTACAGAAAGGACATTTCATTCCAATATTGATTTGGGCATTATATATTTCCTCCTGAAGTAGATGAAGAAATTATACTGAGCTTAACTCAACACTGGGGAATTTTTCATTTTTATTTAAAATGCATAGAGATGTATTTGTTTGTTATCCACTATATACAGTGTACAATATGTTATCATTACAAATGTAATTTTTTTTTCAAATATTTTAACATTTGCATTATGGATTCAATTAATTTAAATCTTACACACACAGACAGTTTTATTTTGTGCATTTGTGTATCATGCACAATCTAAACATTTACATCTTTTTTATTTCATGTATAATTTAACATATTCATGTATAACATTTAACATTAGTTGTTTAGGCAACTAATGATTAAAATGCATTCTATGAAACAGTGAAAATAGCTCAGCTTCTTTTCAATGTAAGATAATTAATGTTTTTACTTTTCAAATTGAATCAACACCATCTACACATAAATACATAAGTCAATTTGCTTTGTTCACTATATAAATGATTACAATTTAAATATTATTTCTGAAATTGAAAAAGCTGTATATAAAATAAATTTGCACACAGATCCCTTTAAAGAGGTAAAACTGCAAATGAAGCAATCGACGTACATCTATAAACTATTTACAAACTGAAAAAGTGCTAATGAGAAAGGCTCAACCTAAAGTAAGTGTGTAAACAATAAACGATAAACGCCAGTGCACGATGACGGATTGGGTCGAGGCAGGTCTTCAGGGTCGTTAATGTGTAGCGCTACATTTCCTGCCTGTAAGCGTTTTTTGCCTTTTGGCTAAGCACACACCCGAGGGCTGAGTTCCACCAGCGCTGGAACACTCACAGCCTTGTGTTTTGGCATGGATGGGATGGTGGTGGGGTGTGGGGAAGATCATCATAAGTCAGTCTGTCCCCAGGGGCCTGGAGAGGCTCCTCATCTGAGGGACTGATGAAAAGGGGCGCGAGGTGGGTTGCCTGGCGTCCCCTGGCACCCGTCGCCCAGTCTGAGGCTTGCTGCACATCTCCCATATGCTGTCATGGGTTACGGTTAAACTTTTTTTTTTTCTTGGAATCCTGGTGAAAAGTTGATGGCAGCGTGGGGTGATAATAATGATTTCAGTTACAGCTCAGTATATGACAACCTAATAATAATTTTTTTTAATTGTATATAGTACACATCCCATCTGTATAATTTTTAAAAAAAAATTATTGTATTTTTACATGTATTTAAAAAAAAAGTTATTTAAGGTCCTAGGTTATGAGTGTCACACTGTAAGAGCTTGTGTATGCACGTGCACAGATAATAGAGAGAAAGTGAGAGAGAGTGTGCGTGTGTGATAAATATTAAAGTTAAATAAGGAAATCAGCATGACCTGCTAGCCCGTCATCGGGTTAATGAGCCTTACACGGAGCTGAATAAATGGGCACGCTCTGCGTCCATTCTTTTTCCTCCACGCATGTTTAATCCTCGCCACCCTACTGGCGCACGCAACAGCCTGCAGCCCTGCCGAATAGGCAATGAGGAGAGAGAGTCCCACTCCCCATCTGCTGTGGCCCTGAGACCCGGGGGAGTGGAAGATGGCAGGAGCGTATCAAAGGTCAATCTGGAAACAGCCACCCGCTGTGCCTGTGTTTGAAGCCCACTGAGGCAGACGGCCATGCACGGGCCAGCAGACTGGAGCTGCGGTCTTTTTAGCACCTGAAATCTCAGGTTAAAAAAAAAACAAAACAAAAACAAGCAGGTAAAGCATGTCTTGTTAAGGGATAAACACAAAATAGTTTTCATACATGAAGTTTACATACTTTCATCATGTAATAGCAAAATCATGTTTTTACTGTTTTCTTTGTATGTACCTTTTTTTTTTTACTGTGCCAGAATGATTTTGCAACCACAAGAACTAGGAGCACAAGGGTTATTTTACATTTATTTCAGGTTTTCTGAAATCGAATCAGGCTCAAATATATACATGCACGCACTATTAGTACTGTACATTATTCAAGCCGTGGTTCTGAAATTGCGTTTTATTTGCCAAGCCCAAAGTCTCTCAACTTCCTGTTAGTTATAATGATTCTCTTCAGCTTTTAGCGTCTGTGTGCAACTCAACACAGGTTTGTTTGACGGCACTCACTGCATTGTCTAATGCACAGTACAATGGGGAGTCCGAGCTGCTCGGTGCACAAGTCACGATCCGTTCCTACACAACTGCAGATTCCAAGATCGGTTCAAGCACTTATATGTAACTGCTTTATAATGTAAAGTTATTGTGAGGTGCAGACAAGGTCTATCTCAATCACAGATACTGGTTCCTCAAAAATGAATTAATATCACATAAATACATTTAAATGTTTGAAGATAAGTACTTAGGAGTTGACCCTGTACAGGACGATCTAAGCTCTTTGGTATTCTCCAATTAATAAAAAAAAACATTGACAATAAATGAATAAACTAAATAGCTGAAATTGCCAATCAATGAAATCACTGTATCTATGTGTGTATGTTTTCCTGGGATGGCCTGCCATTCCCATGCAGGATGTAATCCCATGTCAGTCCTAGTGTTCCCAGGATAGGCGTTGTGATTAGTGACTTATCAATCTCATATGTCACTTATTAGTGACATATGAATTGTTACTGCTTTGCTTCTTTCCATGACTGCTCATTTATTGCACATTTTACTTGACCTAAACCTAGATGCTTTTTAGGAAGTTTTTTTATTGACATGTAATTGTCTTTTCAGCGCCATATTAAACCTATCAGCTCATTAAAGAGCTCTTCGTAAGGCTGGAAATGTGTTTTAAAGTTTACAATAAGGTGGCACCACAACCACTGGCCTACATGAGTCGATTAGGGCATTTCATTTAAGTGATTTTACTCTCAGAAAACACTTAATTTGGCAACCATGAATCCACAGTGTGTGCTTTCACTATTTTTTACAAGCTATAGTGTGCATTCAAGCATTCGCCACTTACCCTCTTGTAAAAAACAAAGTACTAAATCGTACAGTTGTCATTAATTTAGTCCACTTATCTTTTGTACCTTTTTAAGTTAAAGATAAATAGGCTGTTAAAGGGATAAAAAAAGGTGTATGCTTCACTGTAGGGCAAGTGAACGAGGAACTATAGAGTTGAGAACCCTTTTTACCAGCAAGAGTGTAGCAATGAAGAGAATTGAAGTAAATTATCACTTCAGATAATAAACTTAGCAATAGGTAACTAACTAGTTTCGAGGAATAGTGGTTTAGTGATTAGAACTGTTTTCTCGCACATCCAGTGTACTCTGGTTGTATGCTGATTGACATTTCCAAATTGTCCATATTGTGAAATTAAGTGTGTGAGGTTTTTGTGTGTTGGCTTGTGCCCTGTGATGGATTTTCCTACCTTGTGCCATAAGTTACCTGCGATAGGTGGCATGGAAAGATGGATAGCTTTTAAATTTTGTTGTAGTGAATGTACACTACATTTGACAATCCTAAAGGTTCAGCATGCCAAGACATCTTGGACAATGCTATGCTTCTATGCAACTTTGTGGCAACACTTTAGGAAAGGCCATTTTCTATTCCAACATGTCTGTACCCTAGTGCCCAAAGCAAGGAGTATAAAGACAAGATTGGATGAGTTTGGTGTGGAAGATCTTGACTGGCCTAATGTCTGTGGGGTTGACGTCAAGCACCTTTGGGGATGAACTGGAATGGAGATTGTGAGCCAGGCCTTCTAATCCAACATCATTGCTGAATCTCATAAATGCTCTACTGAATGAATGGGCATGATTTCCCACAGAAACACTCCAAAATCTTGTGAACATCCTTCCAAGAAGAGTGAAAGATGTTATAGCTGCAAAAGGGGGACTGAGTCCAAATTAAAGTACAGTATACATATTTGGATACAATGTCATTGCAGGACCAAATTCTTTGCTCCATATAGTGTACAGTATGTAGGTGTAGCCCTTAAAGCAAAGAACATTTAAAATCATTAGTTGTTTTGCTGTTTTTAAAAAAACATATATATGGCTCAGGATTATGCAGGATGCATCTGTTCTGAGACCTAAGTGGTGGATTGAAGTTTCTGCAGATGTCCGTGCAGCCGGGCCTCTGGCAATCTTCAAATGATGACTAAATACCTCAAACACGACTGACTGAGAAATAAAAAAATGGGTTACATTGGCAAAGAAATTGGACAGATACACACGGTCATGCGTTTCTATTGTTGTTTTCGGTTATTTCTAGGACCAAAAACAAAACAAAACAAAACAAAGAAGCTCATTTTTTAAAATCATGATTGACTTATGCTGTGCTGCATGCACATAATTGTCGTACTCAAGTTTTAAGGGCACACAAAAGCCTAATATAAATATTACAGAATATAACACCATAAATATTTTTATTATGTATAAGAAGCACTATAAATATACTGTTTATTTCCTTCTTTTAAAAATAATTTAATTAACAAATAATATGACAAAATATTTCATTAAACAAAAAGTACAAAATAAAAATACTTTGGTACATTAACATTTCTGACAATAATGGTTGTAGAGTAAAACCGCGCATGCACGTGGCAGTTCCAGTAAAGACAGGACCATTTATATGCTTATACACAGTGTTTACAGTAATTTAGCCGTCCTGACCCTGCCCTCTCTCTCTCTCTGTGTGTGTGTGTGTGTGTGGTAAAAGACTCAGTGAAGCGAGGCTGAATGAGCCTCATCTAACCACCGGTCTCGAGTTTGATTAAAGAGCCGAGCTGATCGGACATTTCCACTTTTCACACAATAAGAGCCTACACACACACACACAGACACTCCTGAGCTTCATGTCTTGGCCGGTGCAATTACTCTGTTTGACCCCGAGGCAGTGCGGGCGAGCGCGCGCGCTCGCGCCGTTCAATAAGCGGGAGCGTCTTTACCCGCAAATTAAGGAAATTAGTCGAGTCGCTCATTCTGGGGAAGTGGAGTAAATCGCCGTTCCAGTTAAAAGGATCATTAGATTTTGAGCAATCCGGGCATGGCAAGTGGTAATTAATGAACGCACTGCTCTGACAATCTGCCCTGCTCGAGCTGCCGCGTTATTACAGGGCAAACGTACGCGGGAAGCACGTGACTGTCACGCGCTCATGCTACGTCCACGACCATTAGCGGCAAAGTGTCAAACCATTAAAGTACAACTTCCTCATAAAAATCACCTGTCTCTAAAACATATTAGTCTATTATACACACAAATTATTTGACTGAACACATTATCACTGCTGTGAACGCAGCATTTTCTTCTGGTTTTCATGAATAGCACCTGGTAACTATGAACTAACTAACCACTGTCTTCAAACTGAAACAGGTTTGGCAAAATTATTCTAGCTAATGGCTAGTTTTATAACATGCCAACAGATGGCAGGACAAGGCCGCAAGCACAGTCACAGGAAGCACTGACCTTTACAAGGTTGTGCGGCAAAAGACTGTGTAAATCGGGAGCTGTGCAACTGGTGCAATTCTGACCACGTGCGTTACCACCTCTGAGCTGTCATCATCGGCAGCAAGTTAGAGCGTGCACACGCAAGAGCAACTTGAGCAACTGAGCAAATCTGCCACAGCGATGTTTGACATGATTTGGCAAGTTTACGGCAATGCTGCAACGAGTTGTTCAAGGTTCTATGAGCGGCACGCGCGTTTCAAGATTGGAAGAACATCATTGGAAGGCAGGTGTGCAACTTGACCATGTGTATGACCATTGTGCATCGAGAATTCATCCCCAGGGGCCAGACCATCAGTAGTGTCATCACTCACCTATGGCTCTTTTCCAAACAAATGATAATGTCTTCATATACTGTAGCATTACAGTTACCCTTTACTGTAACTAAGAAGCCTGAATATTTTCCAAATCTGTGCAAAAAAGGGATCTCCATGCAGACATGATGCATTTAGATTAGAGTAGATCTTAAGTGTCCTATACTGAACCCCAACCTCAAAACCATTCAATACTTTTGTAATGAACTGGAACTGGAGTCTCTCTGACATCCCAAAATCAGTGCCTGATCTCACTAATGGTCTTGTAGCTGACTGAAGACAAATCCTGACACACTCCAAAATCTACTGGAAACCTTCATCTACTTTCATAGAAGAGAAAATTAGAGTTTGTTTTATAACAGCAAAGGGGAATACATTTGGAATGGCATATATAAGTGTGACGGTCAGGTGTCAGACATTTGGCCATAAAGTGTATCTTGGATGAGTCAGAATGCTGGTACACTACAAACTGTGTAGCTATCTGTAAGCTTTCTTTCATTACAGACTTATTAATTCACTAGCGTTTTCATCTTTTTCATTACATCAATAGGCAAAAGAGTGAAATTGGTTATTTTAGGTGTTAGGTCTGGTATCAAGTTAAGCCTGACAATGTAGAGTTACTTTTACCACCATGAAGTTGACAATTCTCACAACAGAACATCTTAAAATTTCTGCATTTTTAATGAGACCGGACCTGTTTTTATAATGAAATAAGAATGAAGTGCAGCAACAGACCAGAAGCGGAGAGGCTAGCAGTCTTTTCAATGGAAAAAAAAAAAAAAATTAATTGTTTTTCTGATCGATATCTGGCCATCCATCATGTGCATTAGTCTTAGCGAAAGGAACTGAATCTGCCTCTTAGACTCAAGTAAAGTCTAAAATAAAGAGTTCAAGTAGAAGTTCAGTCTCTTCTTAAACCTGAGTTAAGCACACGGATAAACATTAGCTGATGAAGTCAATTTATTACATTCTTCTTCTTTGTTGTAAGCTAAACTCTAAGCACCATGTGTGTTTAGCGTAACAGCCCATCAATGCGACGCTCTCGACGGCGTGTAATTGGGATGCTTCTTCTCAGCAGGAGATGAGGATCCATTCAGCATCAAAGACAAAAGGGTAGAGAATAAAGCTACAAGCACACCCAGCAGGAATGCCTTCACTCTTCTTGAAAAAAAAAAAAAAAACCTCCTTTCAGTAAGACAGCAAGGCAGGAGCGCAGGGCCAAAGCTTCACCACTGCGGCTTGAATATTAAAAAGAGAGGAGCTGTCATCTTGTCAACGTGCGCTCTAGGCAAGGGTCAGGAGAAATGAGAAAAACTTGGAGCAAACATGAAACAAATCAGGTAGGAGGAACGCGTCATATCCGTCAGTGATTCTTAAGGTTTATTTGAGGTAAACGTTTTTACCCTAAATTTCTTTTAAAATTGTAATAAAGCTTCTGAATAATGAAGTTCAAAAGTGGTAAATCAAAATACTACTCAATTGAAAGTTGATGTATTTATGTACATGTTTATCACATACCAAAAAAACAAACAAAAAAAAACTGAAAATGACTAATCTGCTTTTCTGTAGGGAATAGAATTGTTAAGCGGTAATCATTTTTAAAATGATAAAATTTGCGTCAGGTAGAGCATCTGGCGTAAAAACCTGTGCCAAGTTGCTGTGCGGTTCAAATGGACAGATGTAACCGAAAGACTCACGACAATCATTTTTATACCGTATGATTTCATTACGATGTCGCACATCTATCCGGAGGCGCTAAGGTTTCCTTTTGAGTCTGGTTCCTCTTAACAGTTCTTCTTCGTGTCATTTCAGGAATTTTCTTTCTTCCCCATTATCGCCTCCAGCTTTTTTTTTTAGAGATATAGCTACAAATGTATACTTAAAAAAAAAATTATAAAGGATTTTTAGAAGGATTTTTTAAAATTGAATTGAATGACCTATATTTGTATGACCACATCAGTTAAAAAAAAAAGAGAAGAAGTTATTAAATAGAGAAAGGACATTGACACGTTGTAATTTTGACCCATTTGTAGGCACATTTAACCCTGCTGAACATCTTCCATGTTTATTTAAGTAATTATCACTTATGTTGAAGCAGCTACAATATTTGGTAATCTTTTCTCCTCTTGAAGTTTAAAAAAAAAGAAGAAAATAATCAAAATGATAATTGGGAACATCTTTGTCCTGGAGACTTTCTCATGGTAGAAAATCTACTGAAAAAAAAAAAGTTAAATAAAAGTCTCATCATATAAACAATTCTGTATTTATTCATTACATAATGATTTCTTTATGTCTGTCATGCAGATTCTTGTAAAGGCGCTGTTATTACCTTCAGATAAACCATCAGGTCAATCAGATTCTCTGTAGTATTACTATTTTGTAACCATGTTTTAACATTTGTTTTAACGAGTGAGTGTTTGGTTAAATTGTAACAATAAATAAATATTTGAATATTCTGAGGTTAATGTTCTGCCTCCTGTAGGTCGTGGGTTTAAATCCCACTTGTCACGCAGCCTGTTGAGGCTCTTAACCCTCGCCTGGTCAACTCTGGTCATGGATTGTGTCTCACTTCAGTCGCTTTTGTTTGCCAAAAAGAATAATTGTGAGCGCAAGCCAAGAATGTTGAAGATCATGTCAGAGGGAAGAAGCTGAAGTAATAATGCCGCTGCAGTAAAGCTGTCACGCCAGTCGCGTCAGGGTGGCATATGGAGACCGAGAGGCGCGTGGCTGCACAGTGACCTTGGACACGTAGGAAACAATGCAAACAATCCAGCAGTGCCACCCTCTCTGAAAATAATTACTCATGTCACACACACACACACACACACACACACACACACACACACACACACACACACTGATAAAGCAAGACAAAAACTTTTCCGCAGTTTATTTTAAAATTTTTTGATGTGAATTTTGTTTAAACTGCCGAATCCAAAGAAATCTTCACTTCACTTTACTTCTTCTTGTCTGACTTCCTCTCTCCATTTTTTCTTTTTGTATTTCAATATTTTTTTCTTCTCATCCCATTTTCAATTCTTTTGCTTTATTTTGTATACGTTCACATTTTTACTGTTCTTCTCTTTTTATTTTTCCAATTTTTCTTTCTTTTTTAATCATCTTTTCTCTTCTCTCATGTCCTTTTTATTTTGCTTCTCACCATCCTCTATCTTCTATTTTCTTCTTCCCTCTTTTCTTTTCACTCATGCTGTTCTCATTCATATTTGCCTCTTTTCTGTCAATAATTTTTTTCCTCCATTCTTCTCCCGTCTGGTTTAATATTTTATTTTCTACACTTCCACTTTCTCCATCATATTCTGTTCACTTTGCTTTTCTTCTTTTTTTTCTTTTCTTCCCTCTCCCCTTTTCATTCCCATCTTTTCTTTCCATTTCTTTTTACCATCTTGTCTCACAATATTGTCTCTTCTGTAATGTTTTTTAATTACTTACCTTCTAGTTCTCACATCCGCTCTTCTTTTCTCTTCATCATCTCACTTTTCTTTTGACTCATTCTCTCTTAATTTCCACCTTTTCTGTTAATTTTCTTTCTTCTTCTCTTCTGTAATTCTTTATTTTCTTTACCTCCCAGCTCAAAACCATCTTCTCTTTCCTCCTTTTCATATTTATGCTCTATGCTTTATGTTTTTTTCTTTAATTTTACTTGACTTCTTTTTTATCCTTCTTTCTTCTCCCCTTATTTCCTCTTTCTTTCTTTCTTTCTTTCTTTCTTTCTTTCTTTCTTTCTTTCTTTTAATATCTGTAACTGACTTCTCACTCATTCTGTCTTCTTTTCTTTTATATGGTCACTGCACTTCCACTTTAAGTCATCTTATCTTCATCTTTTTCCTTTGCTCATTTCTTCTCTTTTTGCATTCTCTATCTCTCCATCTCTCTATCTTCTTTTGTTCTTGAAAATCCTCTTTTCACAATATTCTCTTCTTTTCTGTCTATTTTTATTTTCCTACCTCTCTATTACTTTTTTCTTTTTTTCTAGCACATTCCAGTCAGACTGATGTGAAGCTGAAACTGCACAGGTTACTGTTTCCCCAGCGACACAGAAGTGGCTCCATACAATGCTAAAGTCGGACACCGGGTCAAAAGTATCTCAAACAAATCCCTTCTAATCCAAACACAGGGGTGCGAGTGGCCATGTATAATCCTGAGTCTTCTGTTTGAGAAAGCAGCTCCTGAATAATAATAAGTGAGACCTGAAATGTTCATAAAAAAAAAGAAAAAAAAAGAAAAAAAAGAAAAAGGTATGCATTTTTCATTATGTCCACTAGATGGCAACAACGCATCACTGTTTAGTCTCAGGTACATTTGAGAGAAATCCTATAGAAATAAACTGAAAGTTTTTTTGTATGATTAATTATAGATTAGTGCCTTGTTGAAATTCAGGGTTTTGGTCAAGCCTACAGGCCTGCAGAACAAATTATCAAAAAGCAATTACTGTGCATTCACCCCCCCCCCGCCTTTAAATTAACATATCCATACACTGGAATAAATTAGCGTATATGATATAAAGTAGAATTTCAAGAGAGGACGATAAAAGCTTACTGTTTTCTGTTAAACTAAACCATCCACTTCCTAAAAACATCTGACACACATCCTCTTGCTTCAGACGACAATGTCACCTGCATAATAAAGCAGGTTTGTACCTGAGCACACCCGAGTACTCAGAATCATTTTGTGGAAGTTGACTGCTGTTGCAAGTCAACTTCTTGGCTCCCTAATCATAATCTGCAAATGATCTATTTGTAGTTGAAGCCTTTTTATTTAGAAATATTTGTCTTGCCTTTAAACCCAAAATAATATCAGGGATAGAAAATATGAACTGCAGCTTTTTTTTTTTCTGCAAGCGAATATTATATACTGCAAAGGGGAACGTCCTTTTTACTGTATTTAAAAAAGGGATTTTATCAGATTGCCATGAATTCTATATAACCTTCTGCTCCTGATGTAGAAACTGATGTTGACTCAGGACCTGAGGCCTCTAAGGGCACAAATAATGAGCTTCGCTTGACCTAATAAATTATTGGAACGGGGTTTACAGCTGCAACTGGGAATGACTCAAAGAAGAAACGGTCCTGGAGAGTCAATAAGGTCGAGAGAGAGAACAATACTGGAATGCAGCCATAGTCATGCAAACTCTCAGCTCATGCTGCTGAGGATGAAAATAGGCTTTCATTCTTCTGTGTTTAGAACAGCAACAACCAGCAGGGGGCAGTAGCATCGTTTTCCACCGGAACACCCAGCAGTTAAATGCTGGCTAAGAAAAATGTCCTGCTGAAATTTAGATTCATGACTAGTGCAGTCTCACGGTGTCCCAGTGCACGTGCACGTCTCGTTGTTTGTACCAGTCATCCTGAGTCCTCTGATCTCGGCTCTCGTAAGATGTCCTCCGCTTGTCCCGCACTCACCTCCTCGTACGATCTGTCTTCATTGTTTTGTTTAGCGTTTGATTCATTCCTGATAGACAATGTGAACTCACCAGGGCGCCATTATGCGCTAATGTAAAGTAATGTAATATCAAATGAGTTGTGATCCCGTCCTGTTTAATTTACCCCCAACATTCAGGATGCAATGCGTCTCATTTACGATGTCTAATGATGGCCATATTTCACCCGATTAAGATGTTATGAGCGGAGGTTTAATGGCTTAATCATGCACGATCACACCGTTGCGCAGGCCTTCAATTATTCCTAGCAGTTTTTTAATTGGCAGGCATCGATTGTTTATTAATCGGCACCGTTGTGCATTTCCTGTGGGGAAGACTTGTAATGAGAATGAAAGTGACATTCACAGGACTCATCAAAACTCTCTCTCGCTCTCTCTCTCTCTCTCTCTCTCTCTCTCTCTCACACACACACACACACACTCCTACCTTCACTCTTAACCATCTGACTCTTCCCATACCTTTCACACTACATATATGTGTGTGTGTGTGTGTGTGTTAGTAAGCAAGATGAGCTTCCTGTGTCTTTTGCTGCCATTTATCTGTCGTTTTTTTTAAAGCCTACGGCGGTGATATCACTAATCAATAGCTCGCTCTGTGAAAAAGTCAACAGAAAAAAAAAGGCCCTGATTGAATAAACAGCCGGTCCCCTTCAAGGTTGAAGCCAGATTTGGAGCGAGGGATCGTCATCTCCGAGTACTAATCTGATCTGGGTGACTCACATAAACAGTGCTGATGTGAGGACTCCAAATCCCATAACGATTTGCACCTGTTGACCAGAGGCTGTCTCTTCTCTTCTTTTCTCTTCTCTTCGCTTCAGCACTGAATTTAATACAGTTTAATTCAATTCCAGCCACTGCAGACTCCAGGGAAAAACACCATTAAATATTAGCAAGAGGGCGAGCAGACCAAGCACGTATTTGTCATTTGGGTCTTCCAAGCTAAAACAGGGGCTGCAAATTAACTTCTTTTTAAATCGACTTTAAAACAGATTAAACCACACCAGACTTATGCAATCTTCCAGCTTTCAATATGCTCACTTGGGGGATAACATCGGGCACTCTGGAAACTTCAGCAAAATGTTTCCAAGACTCCCAGAAACCACCGTTTCTGTTTGGAGGCGCACTGAAATCTGAGAGGGTCCTTGTAGCCAAGCCTCCGCTTTTTCAAATTGAGAGGAGGCAGATGAGAATGGAGACCCTGAGGTAGACCCAGGACCCCCTGGACAGATCAAGCATACCCCATTATATAGAGACCCCAAAGTAAACCCAGCACCTAATGGAGAGAATCTCTGAAATTTTCAATTGGATGGAGATGCTGAGGGAGACCCAGGACCTAGTGGAGAATTTATCAGGCATGTTCCATTGGACAGAGAGCTTGTTGTAAACCCGGGACCATCTGGTGAGATTCCTAGAGAACTTCCTGTTGGATGGAGACCTAAATATACCTAGGACCCACCGGAGAGATCATCAGACATGTCGTATTGGATAGAAAAGACATTATCAGGCATGTGACATTGGAAGGACACCTCAGAGTAAACCCAGGACCTACTGGAGAAAGTATTAGGCATGTTACATTGGAAGGAGACACTAGGGAAGACCCAAGTCCTACTTGAAAGATTATCATCCATGTCCCATTGGACAGAGACCTCAGAGGAAACCGGGAGCCAACTGGAGAAGTTATCCCACTGGACAGAGGCCCAGTACTCAGTGTTGAATTTAACTCTGACAGATTAGAGTGTTATGTCAGGGGATCCCCAGAAGGAGCAAGAGTCTGTCCCTGCTGATAGGGAAGTCTGAACAGATCTTCTCAGTCCTTTGCCACCCGTAAAAAATGAAAAGAATCATTGAGAAAGTAAGAATGAATGCAAGGAATAAACAATTGAGCGAGGTGGTAATGGGGTAACAGCAGGTAATCGTGGGTTTGAAGCTACAGTAACAACTACAATGTGTTTTCTGGCGAATTTTGCTCAAGGCCTCCAAAAGATCAGATGCTGTACAAAGTCAGAGCCTTGGGCTACTGATCAGATGGTCATGAGGGCAAATCCCAGCACCACCAAGCTGCCAGGCTGCCAAGCTGCCAAACTGGCAATGACCCTTGAGCATGACCCTTAACATGACAACTGTTTAGATGGATCCTGTCTCAAATGAAAGTCACGTTGGAGAAACATCGGCCGAATGAGAAATACAAAACCTAAAGCTTAGTCTTATGCTCAGTGTGGTGTCATTTTATAATAAAGACCTCTGGTAGCATTTATGATGTTTGACCTCCTGCTCTGGATGACACAGAGATCTGAGCAAATGTGGATAAAATTCACCTAAAAGATTTAAATTTCCTTTGACTTGTGAAGTCTCTATCTTTTTCAAATCAATAGAAGATGGTAATGGTGGAATGGTTCTTGCTTTTGATGATACAGAAATAGAAGAATTGCTTACTGTAAAGTAGAGATCACACCAGACGTTTGCCTGCCAATCATCTGGCACACGACTGGAAAACGACTGTTTTTTTGTGGTAAAATTATTTCAATTGACTTTTTTTACTCTTCCAGCTAAATTTTATTCTGCCAGATACAGTATGTGTAATGTCACTGATCCATTGATCAATTTAAAACCTCTCAGACCTGGACATCAGAGGTTTTCCTTTATATGAATGAAAATATTCAGAAAACCCATTATAATCCTAAAGGTTATGGTAAAGCTCAATAAAAAATATCATTGTGTCCTTGGTTTCATGTCACTACCGGTTTTTGTATAACGATCACAAAAGACAGAGAATTCATATTATTCAGATACACTAAAAAAGTTTGAGTCAAAAGGCAGTCTCAAAGAGACATATGAGGCATACACTCCAAATAGGCCATCACTCCTGCGATGAGCTCGTATGATCTGTGTCGAGTGAACGCTTCATTTGCGTCCTCATGAGTTCAAGATCACACCCGTCCGTCTTTCCCGAGAGGATGCAGGCATCGCGGAGAGATGCTTTGTATAACATCATCGATTTATAATTCCATCTGAAGGCCCCCAGAGGCTAAAGGAGCGATTGATCTGAGGACACAGATGAACCGGCATGTGGTCAGTGCGCAAATTAATTCATTTTCTACATCTGCTATTCTATTATTATTGCTTTTGATAACCATTTTGTCTGGGGTAATGTATCTAACCATTTGGCAGCCGCAGCGGCGGTCAATAGCAGGAAGTGTAGGCTTACAGCGGCCTGGTGGACTAAAGCTCTTTCAGAGACTTAATTACTCATCACACTTTAGACTGTGTGCGGTTCACAGATTCACAGTGGTATCTATGTCATCTGTGATGTTTAATGTACATGATAATTATTGCACAAATCATTCTGTATTCGAAAAAAATAGCTAATAAAAATGATCGCTAGTTGTTATAATATAAAAAAAGACAAAAAAAACTAACTATGAAAAAGAAAAGCAGCGTTAAAAAAAGCATAGCTAAATTATTTATTTAAAATATGTAAAAATACTTTGAGTAATATAGAACAGTTGAATAATTAAAATAATTATAATAATTGAAAGAAAAAAAACAAGCACAATTAATTATTTAAAAAAAAATAAGCAAAAAATTTAAGTTGTCAAAAGGCAAGGAAAATATACCATAGAGGTGTTGGACTGTCCTGTAAATCTTGTAAGCTTCTATTTATGTATCTACTTCTTCTGCTTTAGAATAACCTCAGCTGAATTACTGTTTGGTGGTGTTGAATCCCAAATAGTTTGAAATGGAAAGCTAGTGTGCTACGATACTGTATGTTGGGTGTAGAAATCACTTGGGATTCAGCTTTGTTGCAGAAGCTAGTTAGCTTTGTCGTTTGTGTTCAGAGACAATTCAGAAAGACTTTGTGAAGCAGTTAGTAAGAAGACAGTGTTGTTTAAGATGGGATTTAAGATGGCATAGCAGATGTGCTTTTTCTTGCTGAAAGTGCTTCCGTTGCTGGTTTTGGCCGGCCAGCGCTCTCTCCTCTTTCTATTATTGTGGACTACCACTGAATCTTTTAATGGCATGCAGAACTGGACCATACCAGCCTTCTTTCACCCATGATAACACGTGGTTAATGTACACACCATAACATATGCTCTGTTGTACTCAGAAAAACAAATTATGCTAATTATGCTAATTATACTAATTATCCTCCTTTATATAATATTGTACACCTTCCGAAGTAGCATAACCTTGTGTGCTTAATGATTGAACTGAAAATTTCGTTTGTTCGCTTTCCAAAGCAGCAGAAATGGTTCAAGGAACGCAACTGTGTTTTGTGTATTTAGCAAAACTAATCAGGTAATCTGGTATAAAGCACTCTATATGAGTATGTTTTAAAGGTGTGGTGATTTGTAGAGCATAATCTAGACACATACACACTCACACCGACCACCTTCACCTTTAAACTGCATGTGGTCGCCCCCTACTGGTCGTCGCGAAGTGTTTTGACACATCTCATGACTAATATAGCGCTGTAGCAAGGCTCCATGCGTCCTCACCCCTGCTTTCTTAGAGCTGAATTAATTGGTTGCCTATCTCTCTCTCTCTCACACATACACACACATGCACACACAACACACACACACACACGTGCGCGCACACACACACACACACACACACACACACACACACACACACACACTAAAAAGTGTCCTCTTCACGAAGCCAGTGACTTTAAATAGATTAATTAAACCACAGGGAGTTTTAGTTAAGCAGAGGAAGCGCCGTGAAAGGGGCTGCTGTGGACATTTTTTGGGGAAGAGTCTGAGCTTTTCTCTGATGGTTTCCTTTATGTAAAACACAATTTCGCGGATGGCTGGATGGAGAAATGCCATCTAAGGAAGATTTGTGCGAGGTTCTTATGCAAGATGATTTTTTTTAAATCCTCCATTTTACATGAATATGTGCTTCATCCCATTGTGATGCAGCCCACATGACTCACAGACGTAGCACAGTTAAGCACATTAGAGCAAACACTTCACGTTGCGTGTAGCTGTCCTCCTGATGTAATCGCTCGAGCCTGACGTCCATGACAAACCCAGAGACTGAGAGAAATCCCACAGCGGAAAAGCAGGAAATGTTCTGATATCGGTTTGTTAACTCATAGCAGGACAAGCATTCAGATATCAGACGCTGGTTCATCTGGAGGAAAGTGTCCCCAGGTTGGACAGGTTTTTTGTTGCGTAAAAAACCTTGTCATGACCGAGAGGGGAAATAAAGCAAGACAAATACGGGCAGATGTCTCATTTTCTGACTGGACTCATGTTCGTGTGATTCTCAAATGTTAGCGCTATATATATTTGAGATTACAAAGAGAGACAGAGAGATAAGGAAAGTGTATATATATATATATATATTTCTTTTTTAGAAAACATAGTTCCTCAGCAATTTGTCAGTCTATCCACATAGTCATATTAAATTGCTAACTATCTGGCATGCTAATTTTGAGTAGCCGGATTTTTTTTCTCCCACTGAACATTTAGCACTGAGGAAAACTAGATCATCAAATGTACCCCATTGTTTCAGGAGTTTTGATGATAGCATGTGCTATGGTGCTAATCATGTCAGGTTCATCTTTTCTGGCCCTGTTCTGTCAGTATGGCACATTTGAAGAAAGAGTTAGACGTTAGAAATCATCTTAGATTTTAGCCTCCAGCTAATTTGCTACCAAGCCAAGTAGCTGTTCTCTAACTAGCTAGTAGGCTAATTACTATTATTTACTAGCAAAATAACGCAGCAAAATTACAGCAGTAAATCATAAACAAATTAAGTAGTTCTACACACAGCACGAAACAATTCTCTCTGCTTAAATTGACCAAATATGAGATGATAATTTTAAACCGTAACCATTGTCTTGCTCTTGTTTACATTTTAAAAACAGTTTCTGTGGCTTTTTAATGCTGTTTAGTGTAGCTATAATGGAACACCTTGTGTTTCCCCCCACAGAAAATGGATGTAAGAATTTTGTATTTTTGTACTGGTCATAGCTTAAGAAAGGTGAGATTTTCTCCCTAATGTAAAAAGACCTCATATAATAAGATCCCCCATCCCATGGTTTGTTCCTAAGCTCTTCAAAGTTGCATCTCCCGAACTTCTTAAAAATAATCAAAATAAGAAGATTTACTTAATTTACTTATTCTTCTTTTGTTTTACTGTCCTTATTTAAATAGTACATTTGAAATAAATAAAACAATCATTAAGAAATTATCTGAAACATAAACGATTAGCGTGACCCTGATGACCTCATGCCATAAACAGCCATATTTATCCATATTCTTTGCTAATTCTCTACTATAAAAACTCAACCTTGTTCCTTTTTTAAAAGGCCAAATGCAACCAGTCACATTTTTAGAATAGTTTCCTTAGATTTAATGTTGAAAAAGTAATAAAAATAAATTCAAATGTACTACGCAGCACCACAGACATTGAATCACCCTAATAACTGCTTCTAAAATGGTGAAGGAGTTTCCCTCAAGAGGAAATTATAAGGTCAACAAACCAATACTGACTAGTATCTGGGAAGGAGGTTTGAGATTTATGCACCTATGGGACTGTTTATATGTAATATAAAAGCATTTCCAGCAGACTGCTGACTTAGATAAATTTCTTGCTATCTTAAAGACACGCAACAGGTTGTAGCTAATCGTTATGTCCTTGCTGATCTAGGGGACTTTTGCACAGTGATTCATTCTAGTAACTAATCCAAAGTATAAGAGCTTCCAAGAGACTTCACATGTTCTCGGTAGCTCTCATCTGCCTGCTCAGCACTGTCAGGAGAATGAGACGAGAGGAAGGGGGGTGGTGGTGGTGGTAAAGTCCAGATCCTGCTACAGGTTCTGAAACTAATGAGGGGCCTATTACTCGGCCCTGTCTGACAACTTGTGCATCTCCAACCCACCGCCTTCTTGCCTTAGATTGAAACTGGATCACAGCATGCAAAGAAAATAGCTCAGCATCATCAATAGGTCTCGGGCAGTTCGGCAGCATGCAATCAGGGTTTAAAGCGTTCGAATTACAGTACAGGCAGTCCAGTGCGTGAAAATAAGCTCCCATAATGCACCTCCCAGCTGCGAACACTCAAGGCGAGGGAGTCAAGCTGCTGGCAGGAGAACAAGGCAGCCGTGGTCGTGCCATTAGTTATTAGGCCTGGCACTTTGTTTCCTTTGCAGGAGGCAGGAAAGCTGCTGGGTTCTGTGGCCAGCATCATTACCACTCTTCCCTCTCGGGGACGTTTCATGATGGAAACACTCTGTGAATACAATGAAGCGGTTTGTAAAAGAGTTTTATACAGTATAAACCTGTGTGTCTAGTGGCTGTTATTTAGGTTGTTTAGATAGAACTACTACTGTGCCATGAAATAGTAAACAAGTTGTAGCAGGACGAATCCACCAGACTAGTGAGACTAGCCATACTAGAAGCACTTCTTTAAAACACATTTTTACATTGTGTATTAAACAGGCATGCCAGAAGTGGACTTGCGGAGTGGCGTTTTAACCACACTAAATATTTTACTATATAATTATATTTTAGATTTGTGGTATTTTTTTATATTTATATTTTTTATAATAATATATTTTTTATAATAAAAATAAATAAATTTTTTAAAAATATTTTTATATAATTTATTTTATTTTTATATAATTAAAAAAAATTATATATGGTTGCATTTAATGTCATGGAGCATCTATGTAGTTCCAGTTTACAATAACACGCAGATATAACAAGCTGTTACCTTATGAACATTCAACTTTTCTCAGAATTTAATAAATGAAAATCTTTATCGCAGATGGTAACAAACTAGTAGTAGACACTGTAGACTTCTTCAATAAATGCTAAATAAACATCCCCAATATTTGGATTTCTGTTCATTATTATCCCTCATTAGCATCAGCAGCCCTGTGGTTTTAACTATTCTTTCAAACAACTTATTCCAAATATCATTTTTTTAGCCCATTCTTTTTGTAATTTTTATTGTTACTATTCTTCCTCTTTCTAACTAACTTGAGGTCACTGGCTGTTAACGAGTCCACTCTCCCTGACACTGTCCTTGGATTAAGAACAGAACATCTTGCCTGGAAATTAGTAATATGTGGTGTCTGTGAAACGAATGTAAATAAATGAGCTCCTTAATTTGTTTTTAATAGTTTGTGGTGTGTTGAGGTGCGAGTTAAATAACACTGCATTATCTTCTTAGTGTTACCTCGGCTTTTTCAGACATCGAGACCTCACACACACAAACAGAGAGAAATTCATAGGTTGACTTTTTAACATTTTTGTGTTATAAAGTTTTATGTTCTTTTATTGAAGCAATAAAAAGCAAGCTCAGGGATGTTGGCTTAACATTTTTAGGAGGCTCTTGAGGCTTAATGTGCTACATTTTTAAGTGGCTTTCTAAATACTGCTCATGATGTCTGTGTAGGGTCGGAAAAGTGCAGAAAATGATTCTTCTTAAATTAACTTTCAGGACTATATTTCATACATCTCCACATAGGGTTGTTTTCACGTTGTTAAAACTGTAAAAACAGTTGAAACTAAGACAATTCTTGGACAAAAGTGAAGTAGGGGCTGAAAGAAAGTGTAAATGCTTGTCCTGGGCAAAACGGTCAAAACGGCTCAAACATACCCCACACAAAGTATAAGAATTTACATTCATTCGTGAGTGGAGGGGGCGTGGCTTTGCCCATTCGCCCTATCAATGAGCGTCCTGCAAGGTTACCTTGAATAGATTCCCTTGAATAGGGTAGTTCATATTTTTCAGTGGGGTGTATAAAGTTTTGCAGGGGTTAATTCTTTTTAAGATACTTGATTTTTTTCCAGAGGACTTGAGATTTTTGAGCTTTTTGACAGGATGTGTCTTGTCATTTGGACCAAAAGTGACGAACTAGAGTGTGAATGCAAAACAGAATTTTTATTAAATATTTCCAGTGTTCATACCCGACAGAATTTTTTTTTCTTGAGGAATAAAAAAACAAAACAAAACAAAAAACGCTCTGATTCCTTAGAAAGATAATAGTGATTTACAGTTTTTGGGTTAACAAAGGTGCATTAAAATTTTAGCCCCTTATAATGAACACATGCTCTCACCATTTTATAAGGACAAACAGTAAAATAAAAATGACAAATGTGAAAACTTTTGGTAACCATTCTTGCTTCGCATGTATTTCATGACCTTTAATTGATTGATGGCCATCTTTGTCTCAAACATGTTTGTCCTCCAGCCCTTGTGCTCCAGTGGTCTCTAATGACTACTGTATTAAGAGACTAGATAAATATTTAAGACATTTATTTTGAATATGTAATTTACATTTAAGGACCTCATGAGCAGTTCATAAGCATATTGGTCAAAAAATAAATCCAGCATGGGCTAGCTTTGAATAACTGATGTAAATCACCGCTGCCATACCAACACTGAGCTCTCTTCCGGTTCAACCTACGAGTCATGGCGACATCATTTTTCCCTCTAATATGGTCAATATTGTTCTAAATGAATGATACGGCCAGACTTATAATTGCAGCAGCCCACACTGGCTGTAATTTGCTCTTTATTTTCAACCTGAATACCAATTAACTGACAGAGCTGTCTTCTTGAGAACTTGGTAATATTGGGTTCATGAACACTCGTTTGCTTATGGAGATTCGCAGGAATGGCTTATGAAAAGGAAAACAAAACCGTCATCCGCTGGTTGGTTAGAGCCGAATTCCATCGATCGTGCCTTGGGCTAATGGTCTCTATAATTAACAGCGTCGATATTCGAGTGCACGTGCAGCTGAGTGTACAGTACGCCAGAGCTGGTCTGGAGCTTGACATTTCCCAAATTGTGTTTGATTGATCTTCTTCCTGTGTGTGTGTGTGTGTGTGTGTGTGTATGTGTGTGTGTGCAGAGCATGAAAGGAGATGAGGAGGAAGAGCAGAGAGAAAAAGCATTCTCTAAAATTAGAAAATATGCAAGCGAGACATTATTACAATCTAAAAATACCTGTTACATACAAGTAACTGAAGCTATAAAACACATTCAGGAAATAGGAGCCAGGAGATTTATAAAGCAAGACATCAAATCTGTTTATATTGAGTGATTCCTGTGCTGTATTCTCATTCTTCTTGTGAGAAATTTGCAGCTATTTCCTGGTGTCACAGAGAGACATTCTTATTGCTAGCACAGTTACGATGGCATTTCATAGAGAAAACCATTTCAACAATCTCAAACATAAGTGATGCGTGTCAGGTGTCATTGTTAGTGCCTAAAAACAGAAGAGCGAAAGCATATTTTCTCATGCTCCATTTTCCAGACATGTCCATCATCATGCTAATGATCCAGTCAGGATTATTTACAGCCTTCCCATTATCATTTACATTTACAGCACATACAGGGACACTTGCCAGATGCAGGAGTGTACCTATGCTCCCAGCATCCTATGTTCTCATCTCATTTTTCTGTTAACTCACATTAAACAGCTTATTCTGTGACATATTTCAAGATAAAATATTTCCTGAATATAATCCAATGTATTAAATTGGAACCAAGCCCTCAAATGTTTTAAATGCAATAAAACATTTTAAATGCTAAGAGTTAGCATTTTATGTGGTTTTAGCGGCCGCCAGAAAGAATTCCATCAAACTAATGGCGAGCTGGGGAACTTCTTTTTTTAGGTTTTCATTAGGTGCTATATAGACCAGGGGAACATGAAACCCTGGGAACCCTGGGGACGCTTTCTCATTCTCGCATTATGTACCTTATAAATCTGCGGACCTAAGATGCTGGGAACACAGAGATTACTCCACCAGATACTAGTTAGCATGCTATAGCAAATGACAACATGGAGCTTAAGCTAAGCTAACAATGCACGCAATGGCAACTTTTTTGCCAAAAAAAAAACAAAAACAAAAATTTTTATCTAATCATAAAATATAAACCAATCATATTTTTATTTTAGAGTCCTAATGTAGCGTTACATACATTTGCCAATGACAGTTTACACTAGCAATATTTGGTGTTGGGAGCGTTGTATAGAGCAAGGCTAATTTTAATTCACCAACATGTACAGTAATTAGAAAAAAAACTTGCTTTTAAAATTTTGTTTTGATTCGATTGCTGTTATTTTAATTCCTATTAAAGTGTGGATGTTCTAACATTGTTAAATATTATGCGTTAGATTTAATATGTTGAAATCTTTTGGGCTGACATTTTCCACATTAAATTCCACCTAAATTTCCCAGAACGTTTCAGAGGTTAAAACTAGCAACGTACATCCACCATCTAAATGATGCTGTCTTACTTCTATGGCACTACATGGAACAGATTTCATAAAGAAAAACTAGTCAATGGCCACAGAAGAGCAATCATGATTTAGGGTAAAACATGTTTATTTCATTCTGCATTCCTCAGGGCTTATTGACACGACTAGCTACACTTATAGTGTTTTATTAGTGCTGAAGCAGTTATTCTGTTTTGCAGCATTTTAGTAATGGAATTTTTTTGCATTATACTTTCTATTATGCTTGATGATGCAAGTAGGGGAAAGAGCGTGAACCACTGAATTATGGGGATAAAGAAGACAAAGAGAGAGTGCAAGAGAGAGAGAGAGAGAGAGAGAGAGAGCACCAGCAACAGATCAATATAAAATTTTATTTTCGCCCAAAGTTACTTTTGACAGAAATGTTCCAGACATACCATACATATAATTAGTACATTAGTACTAATTAGTACATATAGTACTAATTAAACTACTGATATTTTTTGCACCACATTTGTGATAAAAACATGTCTTAGCTTGGTGTCCCTTCTCACCAGCGTACTAAGAAACAGCTAGAAAAATCTTCAGTGTACTGGAAGTAAAGATGCACAGTGGCAGCTAACCCAATTCCTCTGCTAACTAATTAGCTAATTTCTCCACTTCTTAGTTAGCCTAATTTCGCTGCTCATTAATCAGGTTAATTTCTTTGCTTGCCTATTAGCCTTTTTTTTTTGTCTACCCGCTAGTTAGCCTAATTTCTCTGCTGATTAGTTAGGATGATTGTTCTGCTGGCTAGTTATGCTAATTTCCCTGCATGCTAGTTAGGATAATTATTTTGTTACAGTAGCTACTTAGCCTAATTTCTCTGCTGGCTAGTTAGACCAATTTTACTTCTCGCTAGTTAGCTTAATTTTTCCGGTCACTTTTTATTTCTCTACAGGCTAGCCTTTTTTAAAAATTTTTTGGTTTGGCTAGTTGGCCTAATCTCTCCACTCACTAGCTTATGTTCTCTCTCTGTTCACTAGTTTAGGCTAATTGCTCTGCTTGCTAGTTAGCTTAGTTTCACTGCTCATAAATTAGCTTGTTTTCTCTGCTGAATAGGTAATTTCTTTTTGCTCACTAGTTACTGTAGCTTTATTACTCTGCTCATTGATTAGCTTAATTTCTTTCCTTTTTAGCCTTTTTTTTGTTGCTTGCTATCTGGCCTAATTTCTTGTTCACTAATTAGCTTATGTTCTCCTCTCAATAATTGAGTAAATTATTCTTCTCACTACTTAGCTTCTCTGTTTGTTAATTAGCCTAATTTCTCTGCTTGCTAGTTAGTTTAATTTATTTGCTCACCAATTAGCATAATTTCTCTACTTACTAGTTAGCCTAATTTTTGACTGCTAGTTATCCTAATTTTCCATCCTTGCTACTTAGCCTAATTTCTTCGCTTATATTTATGACTAGATGCCCATGATTGGTTTAAATTAATATTTTTTAATTCTTTTGCTTGCATTCCCTTTAGAATCTTAATTTGTACTCAATTTAGGAAAATTTAAGGATGCCATACACCAGTAACCTTGCTGCAGGTCAGCATCTCATTATCAGGTAAGAATGATGAACCCTACAGGAGGAATACAAGGGGTTCATTAATATAAACTATTAATATAGAAATATCACTTGCTTTAAATTTCGGTTCTACAGCGATTTAAAAATTGATTTCTTTTTCCACCTGAATGAAATGTGATGTAGAAAATGTGCACCAGTCGGTCAATTTATACACATTATTTTATCTAATTTGACTACCTACAACATGCATTAAAAAATGTATATATAGATTTAGCATTACTTTAATAGTAGACCTGATGGAAAAAGCATGTGGAAGGAAATGCTGAGAAAAAATATTTGTATTAATCTTCATTGATTCATCCATCACATTCATTACAAAACATAAATTGAGTGTATTACAGAGTGGCCAGGTCCGTTGCTTATTTATTTATTTAGCTTTGGTTTCAGCCTCCAGCTACATAATTTTGCTCATTAGCATCCCAAATAAACGCAGACGAGCAAAGTGGGTTTCTGCATTCCGCCTCATTAAAAAAGGACGTAATAAAAACATCTCTGCTAATAAGGTGGTGAAGCCTTTAGCACAGCCTCCCTCCCGTTCGCTTAATGAGAGTTGCAAATACCAAAGGGTGGCATAGAAGTTGCCTGGCAAAGAACACACGCCTGGAAGAAAGAAAAAAGGCCCGCAATTGTTAAAAAGGGCAGGAATATAAGTAAAAACCTTAAATTACAAGTCTATGCCGCAAAATGTCTTGGAAATATGTAAGAATTTACACAAACTGATCAGTCTGATCACTGATCAGGAAGTGTTTATTAAAATTCTGTTACACATTTTTGTACAGGTATTGCCCATACTGTATGTTTAACCGTTTTTTTATAGACCGTCATAAAAACAGTCAGGTGACACTTTTAGTTCTGAATCGGCATGAAAGTCACAAACGCGCCGATCCTGGAGACTCCTAGAAAACGAGCTTTTTCATTCTTAAAGAGTTCCTATACAAGGCTCTCTAATGCCTCTCCACTGCCAGCTCTCTGGTGGAGAATGAATGTGAAATAAAGCACTAAGTATCTACCAAATTTCTAAAATAACCCCTTGTCTGCCCTACCACCTTTCCCTGGGATGCCCGTGTGTGTGCGTGTTTGAGTAAGCAGGATGATAAACAATAAAAAAAAGAAAAAAAAGAAGCAGATTCCATTACGGCAGGCTGCCATAATCACCTGTCTTCAACGAGCCTCCACTGAAAGGTTGCAATCTATCGGCTAGTGAATGCCAATTATCCTCGTAAATGAAGTTTTGTGCAGTGATCCCGTCAGCCGGCTGGTTGCGCTGCTCGAGACGCTTTGTGAAGTTGTCATATTTTTCATCATTGCCTCTAATGCCGTGCGAAAGACATTCACTGGGAACGTCCAAACTAAAATGAGGCTGCTTGTATGAGCTTTATGGGGAGAGGAAAAAGAATGGGGAAGGCATGACAGCGTTGATGTTGGGGTAATCGTGTGCTTATTGTGAAATGTACAATGACATCTAGTCGTATAGTACATGCATCCGGGATGAAACGTCTTTCACAATCAAAAGATTTGCTAATTTTAATTGGTGCACTAGCATTAATGTTTTTGCCACAGTCACAGCAATTTATGGAAAAAGTCGATCAGTTTGGATGACCGTATGGAAACTGCATTCATAACAGGGGTTATTATTTAAAAATGGGGCCTGTATGTCTGTCAGTCAAAGTAAAAGAGGTGCAGCTTTGGTGAATCGAATGAAAGAAGTATTGCTTTTATCCCACTAAAGGAGATACGGGCAAAACTTATGTGTCTGTCTGTCCTAGATAAGGAGATGTGGCCTGTCAGGCTTTGTAAGGAAGGAGTTTAATGTTGATTTCCTTCCTTCTGTATGGGCGATTCCTGCACAGTGTCTGTCAGTTACAAGTGAAAAGGGCACGACCTTTGTGCCATCCAGTAAATTAATGATTTTCCATGTGCCATGTTGGACAGTAACGAAGGGCTGATGACTGTGACTCAGGAGGAATAAAGGAGGTACGTCCTCTGCACCTTTCAGTCAGTTACAGTGACTTGGCCGTGGCCTCGTCTTCCTTAAAGCGAGCACTTTTCCCAGCATTAATCAAACATGATATTGCTTATTTTGAATACGTGTTTTATGTCATCATCTCACAAGATGAGATACAGTATACACGCGCGCGCATTTAACCTGATGTTCAGTGTATTTTTGTAACATGGACGTCTGAGCTGTGATCTCTACTGTCGGAGTGCTGACAGAATCGTAAACAGCTATGAAGTCTGAACTCACAACGGGTTGAATTTAGACGTTCTAGCGGGCGACGCCCGTATGTTCCTCACCAGCAATCATGTTGGACGTTTTTCATCTCAGACGAGCAAATACCACAAAGGCCATTTTTATATTCACCGAAGGCTGGAGCAAAACAAATAAGTACTAATGCTCATGAAATCATCTCAGCCTTCCCCCTAAACAATAAACCTGTGAGTGTGCTATTGCAAATATGACTTTTATTAGGTAGACACAATGATGTTTTAATGTTTTTATAGAAAAGCAGTGTCGCCAGTGTCGTTGCTCTCATTAGAACATCTTCACGTTGGGATCAGGCCAGTGGTTGATTTAATGTCAGCTATATGGTGCTGCACATTGTTTTCACCAATTACCAAGCCAGCCTGGTGCAGAGGTCTTTCAGAGCTTCCAATGTACCGTGTGCTGCATCCCGAGGATTGATTTTCTAAAAATATGATTTCAATCCGCAGATTTTCCCCTCGCTTTGTTTCCTTGACGACACGTCCAAACAAGGAGCCGTTTCCCGGACAACAGGCCTGAAAAACAAGGCTTACGACTATCAGCAGTTAGATGGGTTCTTTGTGTGTTTGTGTGTGTGTGTGTGTGTGTGTGTGCGCGTCTGTGTCAGAGAGAAAGAGAGAGCGAGAGAGAGAGAATATGGAAGTCCCAGCATTAGAGAAATTAGCAATATCACAGTACAATCAGTCAATTATGGCAACAAAGGCACATCAGATCTGACTTCTTTTATTTTTAAAAGCATGTTCTGGCCTTTTTAACCTCCAGTGACGCACAGTTCAATCTGCACAATCAACACTGTCTTTTTCCAGAATTCTAAATTAATGGCTGATTATATAGTGTTTTACTGGTCTTAGTCACACAACAGGGTTTACAGAATATATTTAATGCTACAGACTAGTGAGTCAGTCTGTGGTGTAGATTGTAGATTATCACACATTAATTATTATTATGATTATTATTTTTATTTGATTTCTGTCTATCTGAATGAATTAAATTATTTATCCATCTTCCTCTTTCCAATCTTTTATCTTATTTTTTTTTCTTTTTTTCTTTTATAGTTAAACGTGAAAGAATAAAAAATTAATTAATTAAACCCCAAAACACAAATCAATCAATCAATCTATCTATCTATCTATCTATCTATCTATCTATCTATCTATCTATCTATCTATCTATCTATCTATCTATCTATCTATCTATCATATTTAGCTATAAATAAAAATAATGCATAAATTAGCAAAAAACTGATGAATATGTTTTCATTTATCCATCTTCCTTCCAGCCTTTCTTGCTTTCTTTCTTTCTCTCATAAAAGTGAATCAATGAATGAACACAACATTTAATTATTTCATGTATGGATCTGTCTGTCTGTCTGTCTACCCAGTTATCTATCTATCTTTTATTTCTGTCATTCTTTTTATATATTAAATTATGAATAAAAATGATCAGTGAATCAAATACTGAACAAGTCTATTTATCAACCTGTCCATCCATGCTAGATTCCAGTTGGGATGACGATAGAATTTTGTGGCTATGTCGACCTTCTGGGTCAGCCAGGAGCTGGAGCCGGAGCTGGAGCTGGAGCTACTGGAAGATCGCAGCCTTCAAAAAAGACAAAAGTATGCCATCACTCGCTAGGATTATGCTTAGTTGAACCTGGTGACCTCTTCGAGTCTTTGCTGCCCAACACTCACGTGGTTGTGATTGTGTGTCATAACGGCATATTCAACTCTCATGATCTTGGTCTTGCTCCCACTAATCCGATGTCCAACCTTGGCAAGTTCTCGCTCCAGATTTGACATCATCGTATTTGTGTCATTTTTGGTGGCTGAGACAAATGTCATCTCCAAAGTTGAGGTCTGTCAGGCATGTTGGTTCTTGTAATGGTCATCCAGAGCTTTTCCCATCCCAAATGATGGTTAGAAGAAAGAGGAACAGAGAGAAAATGCACCCTTGCTTCAAGCCGGTCTCAATGACGAAGAACTCTGTTACCATCTTACATCTAGACACAGCAGCTGGATCCGAACTAGATGTTACGGAAGACCTCGATAAAGCACACGAGATTGCCGCATAATTCGCTAAAACGAATCCCAGTGGACATAAGTCTTGGTACAGTCGACAAAGTTAACCAAGAACTGCTGCTGGTATTCAGAGAACAGCCGCTGGCTCTGCTTGATGATGGTCCTTAGGATGAAGATTTGTTTAGTGCAAGAATTGCCACTATGGAAACCAGACGGTTCTTCCAGGAGCTTCCCATCCTCAGCTTTTAAAATTTTTCAAGTAGGACAATGCTGAATATTTTACTAGGGACTGAGAGGAGTGTGATTCCTAGTCAGTTGTTGTAGTCTGCCAATTGGCCTTTTTTAAAGCGCTTTATAATCACCCCACTTCGCCAGTCTTCCGGGACTCACGCTGCTGACCAGCAGGAGTTGAGAAGATCCGTCATTTCTTCAATGAGGCGCTGGTCACCGTGCTTGAGCATTTCGGTAGACACCATGTCCAGGCTAAAGCCGTCTCAGCTGTCGTGATTGCATCTTTATGCTCTGGTCCACTCGTTTTCACTTTCCAGTCCAACTCCCGGTAGGCCTCCGCTGTGCACAGATTCTGCCATGCATTTCTTTGATCACTTATTAGATCCCAGATCTGGTTCTGGATCCAGCGCTCCCTTTACATGCCACGCCTTCTTCCAATTTGCTCCTCTGCACATTCAGTCACTGCTTCTTTCAGCCTTGACCATCCTTCAATTCGATCTTGAACTGCTCTGCCGCTGCCTGATCTTTGAGCCTATCCACTGCAAAAGGTCATGGTCGTTTTGCTGCACTTATCGGTGTTTCAGCTTTAGTTGACATTTCATGAGGAGGACGTAGTGGTTAGTGCCATCATTTGCTCCTCTACACACACCCGTACATCCAACAGCGATGATAGCCAGAGCTGTGTCATTTGTCTTGTCAGCTGAGCCATGCAAGACAATATCATGTTCCAGGCCACGCCTTTTGTTGTCCAATTTGGAGACGAAGTCACCGATGATCAGGATGATGTCGTGATGAAGTGCTTTGTCCAAGGTCTCTTGGAGCTGTTCATAAAAGGTGTCCATGCTGTTGTCTTCTGCATCTTCAGTCAGGTCTATGCTTGAATAATCATGATCTTTGCTAGGGTTGTTTCGAGTTGAGCTGAAATGATGCGGTCGCGAACAGGCTTACATTCCAGTGAGGGCAGATGCTGCCAACGTTGACGCAACAATTCCATGTGCATGTTCAGTAGCATGACCCGAATAAATGATGATCGTCCCTTAGGTGTTTCTGTGCCCGGTGTTTGTGCATCACATCTCTCTGACCCAGACCCGTTTCTATGGGACTCGGGTTTTACAGGGCGAGATCGCTAGCCCGATGCCCAACCCTCCTACTTTTACAGCTTGGGGCCGTCCACGGCTGGTTCCACAAATCAACAAAACACTAAATAAACCTATATGCCCTTTATGTTTTGTTTTTTTTCGCATTAAGGCATGAATAAATCAACAAAATGATGATCTATCTATCTATCTATCTATCTATCTATCTATCTATCTATCTATCTATCTATCTATCTATCTACTGTATATTTTTTATTAATATTTCTATTGTCATTTTATTTGTATTTACCTATGAATAAAAAAAAATTAAGTAATGAGTGATTCAAAAATAGTCCACCCATCCATCCATCCATCCATCTAGCTTGGCTTTTCTCTTAGTTTTCTGGAAGACTTCCACAGTGTACTGTTTTTCCTGCTCAAACACACCTGATTCGACTTGTTGGCTAATGAGCGAGTGTGTGCTGAGCTGAAACAGGTGTGTTAGAGCACGAACAACACCAGCATGCACTTGTGTGCTCTGAGCCGCATCTTCTCTTCAGTTTAAAATTCATGATGGCAAAACTGCCAATCACTTTGCGGCCCTTTCCTCCCCCAAGCACGTGAAACTTTTGCTAACTACGTGGGCTCGGCTGATTTACGGCTGGCCTGGTTAAACTGTGACAGGCTGTTGTTAGAGGCTGATAATGCCAGCGACATGCTAAAGCTTTTACACTGGTGCAGGAGAGGCAGGTGACAGGCCGAGGCTTCTGTAAAACACAGGGGCTAGAGGCGAAGAAAAATAATGGCTGAGCCCTTTCATTTTGGGGATCGCTTCCGTGACAGAACATGTCATGAAGGGCAAATTCATAAGCTGGAAGACATGCAGTGCAGCAAATACTGCTTCAGGAATACCCAGAGTTCCTGATGCCTTATTACAAGGTACATCATTTGAGGCTGATATTAAACAGATGAAATAAAGCATGTTATTTAAGAAAGGAAAAAAAAAAACAGAAAAAACCCCACCAAGTATACAAATGTTACAATCTAAGTGATAAACGGAACTTCAAGGGGTATTTAAGTCAAATTGCGTTTTTTGAAGTGCAGAGGCTAAGTGACTGGTGCAAAGACAACAACCTGATCTCTGATCGTTGATGAGACAAAAGAGCTGGTTGTTGACTTCAGGAGGACAAGGAGCGACCACTTTCTGCTGAACGTCAACGGCTCCTCTGTGGAGATCGTCAACAGCACCAAATTCCTGGGTGTCCACCTGGAGGAGAACCTCACCTGGTCCCTCAACACCAGTTCCTTCCTTCCTGAGAAGGCTGAGGAAGGCCCAGCTTCCATCACCGATCCTTACCACCTTCTATAGTGGGACTATCGAGAGCATCCTGAGCACCTGCATCAATTGTCGTCTATTTTGGGAATTCTGCCATCTTGGACTGCAAGATCCTACAGCGGATAGTGAGGACAGCAGAGAAGATCATCAGGATGTCTCTTCCCTCTACCGAAGACATCTACATCACACGCTGCATCCGCAAAGCCACCAGCAATGTGGCTGATCAGACACACCCATCACACTCACTCTTCACCCTCCTGCCATCTGGAAAAAGGTACTGAAGCAAAACTATTTCATCTGTGCTGCTACTTATAAGGAATGTCTACTGTTTACTGTTTCTCCTCCCACCACCTCAACTCATTACCTCATTACCACGAAGTTCAAGTTCAAGTTCAAGTAGGCTTTTATTGTCATTCCAACCATATACAGTTAGTACACAGTGAAACGAAACAACGTTCCTCCAGGACCAGGGTGCTACATACATGTAACAACATAAATTTACAATATAAATTTTACATTTTTAAGTTACTCTAAAGAACTATCAAAGAAGTATTGAAATGTGTCAAAGAAGTATTGAAATGTGTCATGTTGTCACGTTGTCGCTCTTGTTTGCACTTTGTTGTCTCTTCTGTATAGAACTTGGATAGTTTTTCTCTTAGCTTAAAAATGTCAGTCTGTTTAATTTAGCTTTCTTAGTTAGCTAGTTAGCTTCTGGTAAATTATGTTGTCAATTTGTGTTGCATGTAGCACCGTGGTCCTTGAGGAACGTTGTTTCATTTAACTGTATACTAAGCTATATATGGTTGAAATAACAATAAAAGCCTGCTTGAAATTGATTGTGCAGAATAGCAGAACACAAGTTACTGAAGTTACACTAATGCACTTATCCCGGCATTTCACTATTGCTTGAAAACCACCCAGGTAGAATTTTTTATTTATTTAAACGTTTTACAGAGTCTCGCCAACGTACTGTGCTTAAAGTGTTCTGTAAATGTCAATCGGTTTTCCGCCTTCATTCACCAGAAATTGCATCAAAAGTCCTGGTTTGACTTGAAAGCCGCTCATAATCTGTTTTTTCGTGAACATTCTAAAAAAATGAAATAATAAAAAAAATGAAACAGTAAATCTTTGTATTAGGATACGCACATCACATCAGTTTTTCACAGATTTTTTTTTATTAAACGTGTAATATTTTACTGTTTATTTAGTAAGGCTAATGATTACAGGTCTCAGAGCTTCACCGACGTTTATCCATTAATGCTCCAACTGAAATCCCCCTCAGATGATGCATTTTTCAATACTTCAAACTTCCTCTTTGTTTTATTAACCCCAAAGTGAACTTTGTACTGTATATCGGTCCTCTTCAAGATAGCATGCGCCCGTGTGTTGTAGTCCGTAGTTTCTAAGGCATTGTTACATTTTCTAAGCCGATGCATTAGACAAACAACCCTGATCATGATTTCTGTCTTTAAAATAATAATAAAAAAAACATTTTGTGCTCTTAAAACATCAGTAAAAAAACATTTGTAAAAACATCAGTGCTCTTATACGCATTCGGTGCATTTCATATGATAACATAGGGAATGACTGACTTCACATCCAGACCATTCATATTCAAGAAACATGGACAAGGATGGAACTAATAAACATTAATAAAGCTAATAAATGTTATGAAAAAATCAATATCAAATCAATCAAAATATTTCTTTCTTTCTTTTTTCTTTCTTTTTACTTTGAAATTCCATCTCCTTGCTTACACAGTGGCTGAATGCATATTGGAGAAGATCCATCACTACTATCATATATCGTCGGTGTTCTGATAAAACCTCGTAACTCAATTTTTCGCCAAATTCGTTTTTTTTTCCGTGTATATTAATTATTTTTACTGCAACATGTAACTTACTCTGTGCTATATATATGCTGTATTTGTCTTGGATACATTTGTACAAATTTTTTTTTTCATTTACATTTCAAGTGCATTAAAAAATTTTTTTTCGCTCTCCTGAAAAAGTTGAAAAATTGAGTTACGAAGTTTCATCGGAACACCGACGAGATATATATATAAGGCATGATGTAAATTCAGCTCTGCTTTCTGCATTCATCAATTATACAGTAATATTTACTGCTAGAAGGTTTGACAGCCTGTATATAATTAAACATGATAAATTTTGCGCCAAATGTACATAAAAAAAAAATCATAGAAAAAGAAGGCAAGGAGAATTTTTTTTTGTTCTTGAGGCTGTGAGGTGTCATCGCAACAGTGGCAACATGTTGCATAAAATGAACCTTTAGCTAAGTTTCAGTTTGAGTACATGGACAATAAATTATACCGCAATTACGGGATGTTATCTTCTCTTGTGATTTATGTCTGAGAAAATCGGGAGAACATGATGAAATAAAATTGCACACATTCCACCTGACACTTTATTTTAAACAAAGGGTAGTCACACCATTTTTTTAAATTTACTTTGTTACATTAATTACTGTTTACTGATGTTTATAGTATTTTTTAGGACATTCTTGCTTTACAGCAGTAACTTGCAAGACTTTTGGATAGTGCCTTACATTTAGGAGTGAAATAATTTAGGTTGATAATAATGGGAAAGAATGGATTTTATATCCTAATCCACAATGTGATCACAACACAGTTTAACCTAAAGTATAAGCTGAGGCATACCTTACAGTCTGGGGGCATACACCACGGCTTGCATGTCTGTTCAGGGCATTGTATATGTCTTGGTGAACTCCATTGCTTGCATGGCAATAGATGTACTGTACTACAGCAGCATGAAAAACAAGGATCAGGATTAAGGTGTGATAACACAACAATTTAGAAAATGGACTGTGGATGGACATGAGAAAATTACTCAGATGAGGCGGAAACAGGAAAGCAGAAAGGACAGAGGATGTTTCTGAAATATTCAAATCAGCTCAATAACCATGCCATGAGTAAAGCCACAGAGACCAGACTTTATTCTTATATTTGGTATGAACATTAACAGAAGCTCAATGTGCTGCCGCCCCATGATTGGCTGATTGAAGTAAACCAAATGAACTGCATGTGCCCCAGAAGAACTTACTGTATGTAGAAAACTTGAGAGAAGTGCAAACCTGTGTCTTGCATTTCGTGTGCTTTATAGTGAATGAACCTGAAAGTAGATCTGTTTTGTGGTGGATGCTCATCGGATTACTCGTGGTTCTTTGGCCTGCTTTAGGGTTTTGTCTTGCTAAAGAGGTTAAACATGGTGGCTGTTTTTTTTTTTTTTAAGAAAAAAGGAAGCTCAATGAGTATGACTAATGGATTAACCATCTCATCCAATTGCTTTGTCAGGAAATCTCATTCCAGGCATCTGCGGAGGCAAAAATGCAAAAATATAACAAAAACCAAGCCTAGATTAAGATCACACGGTTCCTTACTGGAGGAAAGCCTGAGAAAGAGAACGATCTATCGCAAAAATCTATCTGCCGAGTGGTCGTCTTTCAATTGATAAATGAAATAGATGGGGACCAGTACGTCGTCCAAAGCCAAGCATGAACCACAGGCCGTACACGTACCCGTCAAAGTACACCAATGTGATAGGTACACATACTAACTATAAATCCATCCAAGCTCCTTAAAACTATCCAAGAGATAACCAACGGCTATCCTAGATACTGTTGATTACACATATATTTTTTGCCGCACACCACTGAAGGGTTCATTTTTTAATACTTTTTTTTGGTCATGTTGAGTTACTGAGGGCTTTGTTTGGTCAATTCTTCATTTCCATCAACGCTGAATCATTGTACTGTAAGAGGAGCTATCAGACAAGGATGGTCACAGTGGTCGGTTTGCAGGAAATGCCCATTTTCCTCTTTGATTGTATTTGTTGTTTGCAATTTAGATGGCAGCCATGAAGTGGAACGCTCCTTGGAGCTGAGATTGCTGGATGAAGATACTGGCGTGGTCTGGCTTGGCAGACTGATGTCCATTTTTATATTTCTCTTTAATGCAGAAATGGTTTTAAAAGAAATTTAGATTTGTACAGAGAAGCCATTTGCAAGAGTGCGCTATTAGTTCTAAATTGCTCACATGGGTTTAATTATTTATTTCCTTTTATTCAGTCTAAGTGGATTAATGCAAGTACGCAATATCATGGAGGACTGTTTTTGCCTGAGCGTTCCTATTTTATTTGTAATTCTCCCTTATGAAGGGATTCCTGCTTATCCTTGGCCTTGCTCGTTTTCCAGCTCACTGGTCATTATTTGTTCCTGCAAAAACAAAGAATTTTTTTTTTTTTTTTCTGAAAAAGTGCACAACCTACAAGCTGTCTTCTGTGTGCGAGAATTGCTTATTACTTTCTTGGGGGGAGAAAATTAATTCAGCTGAGACCGATATTTAATATTAATGTCATAAAAAATGGATAGATGGTGTGGCGGAGGTGGAACGTGTTTCTCCCACTGACTAATTCAAGGATATTAGAGCGACTTGTTTGTTTTTGCGGTGTCCCGTCGTGAAGGCAGGGTCAGGATGAATTAAACAGCACAGCACTTCAGAGAGAGAGAGAGAGAAGGCAGAGAGAGAGAGAGAAAGCAAAAGAGATAAAGAGTGTTTTAAAAAACATCCCCTCAAAACACAGGAAAGATGAAGTGAAGCGTAACCAGTCATGCAAACAGGACCTTAGGAGGGCTGTTTTTTTTTTTTTTTTTAAATATGACTGTTCCATATTTATCATCACCCTAGGTGTGTTTGCTTCGATATGATGAGCATTTGAAAGACATCAGAAACTGTTTAGGTTGGGATATTAAACATCAAAGTGTGCCTCTGTTGATCTACACTTTGAGTTAACATTGGCGTGCCAAGGTTAAAGCATGAGTGGAAAAGCCATTTCCTGGCTCAGCACTGGGTTCTGGAACGAAAAAGTTGGCATGATTGGGGAAAAAAAAAAGTTGGCAAAAAGTGGTTGATATAGGGTGAACATTAAGCACGGCTCAAGAGCTGAGTTTTACTTTTAAGTTTATAACCCGATGATCCATGTTTGTAGGCAAATTTTGGGAGAACTTTGGTTGGGTTGACTTTTTGTGGAATTAAGAGTGTTCCAGGGTCTGAGTATGATTCTTGCCCGTATATATTCTCCGTGCTTGGTGGGTTTGCTCCAGGTGCTCGGGTTTCTTCCCAAAGAAACATCCCAAGATGTACGGATTAGGCTAATTGGCATTCCCAAATTGCCTGTAGTGTGAATGAGTGTGTGAATGTCCTACCACGGTCATAGAAATGGGAATAAATACAATGGAAATAAATACAAGTGGTCTAAGTACTAGAGATCAGCAGTCACTATTGGCCTCCACGTTCCCTAGTTGGACTACAGAGGTTCCTAGATTGATGCATTCAAATTGCCTGTAGTGTGTGACTGAGCGTGTGTCTACAGTATGTATTTTGTGTGTGTGCCCTGCAATGGATTGGCACGCCATCCAGGGTCAGATCAATTCTAATTTTAATACTCAAATTTTGAAAATTCAAATATCAGGATAAAGTCTTTGGAATCCAGGAGAAAACCGGAGTACCTAGAGGAACCCAACCAAGCACCAAAGAAACCAAAATCCATGCACACACCAGGTGGGAGATTTGAATTCCCAACCCTACAGGTGTGAGCCATGCACTCCCAAATCAGTTTCTTTTGTGGTTGGAATTTTGTACTTCAGCAATGCAAGAGATAAAGATTGTGGAAGTGCATGGAACTGATTGAACACTGGTGACTATAAATGAAAACATAAAAAAATGAAGCCATTTTTAAAGGTGCATTGTAGTAGAATTTATAGCTTGCTTTTACTAAGCAAATTATCTATCTTGGGAGAACCTGGGGAAGAAAAATGAGGAAAATCAACCTACAAACCAAGTCTTACATAAAATCACATGGTACTCATTCATCCTGGAGGAAAACCATTCTTTGCACAGATTTACTATCAACTGTTGAGAAAACATATACAGTACATTTACAAAAATGAATCAATTATGGATAAATTAATGGTTCGATCAGCAGCCAATGGGTTTTCCACAACAGTCACACCTCGCAAGTCTTTAGACAGAAGTCCAAGCTCATGGTGGATCAAACCAGGGTGTCTGAATCTGCGCAGCAGCAACTCTACAGTACCTTCAAGGCATATTTAATCTATTCTTATGAACTTGGATTATCGAGAAATGTTAAATGCATGACCGATCAAGACTGATCAGATCATTTTCCTTGACAGACTTGAAGTGAATTGATGGGTCACCTCTAAATGCCAAAGTGAGAATCAGTTTCCGTGAGCTTCATGGCCCAAAGGCAGCCAAGATGTCTCACTCTATTGATGCCTGAGGTGGCTACAGCTCACTAAAGAGGGCTGTAACTCTTGAAGTAAACTCAAAATGAGAATAGATGGTAGGTGTCCATCGTGCAGGGAGGAACTGGTCGACCATAAAGGGAAAGATGTATGATGGTGTAAGGATGAGTAATTCCATACCAGAGGGGAACAAAACAAAAAAAAATCCTCTCACCCACGTTGGTTCCAATGCTCTGTGACGGGACCACAAAGTTTTCTCCCGGCTGTTGTTGTGTCTTCTAAGTCATATGTTACAGACACTTCAAAAAGAGGCCTGGAAGTTTTCCGTTTTAATTTTATAGTCTTCTGTTCTTGTGAGTTGACATGTTTAATAATACCAATATACAATATATTGAAAAAAAATATCATTGACATTTGAATGAACATATTTCAGTGGTCAAGAATTAATTTTGAATCTAGTGTTTGTTGTCCTGAGGTGAAGTGTAGGTGGCATATAAATTGCTCTATTTGAAAGTTTCAAAGCACGATGTCCCTTTTTTGACAAGATATATATACAGTATACAGTATATATAAAAACATGAACAAAGACAGTATCCTTAAAAAGTACTGTAACAGTAAAGGAAATTCTATTATTTTTGCTCTGCACTGAAGACATTTGGGTTTAAGATCAAAAGATGAAAATAGGACAATAGATTGTGATAGATTATATTTAAATCTAGATTTCTGTTAAACATCTCAGAACATGGCATCTTTATTCCATTTGATGTGGCCAAATATATTGGAACACCAAGTTGCCCAGATGTGCCTTGTTAGATCGATTGGTCGTTTAAGCAATTTGCAGCTCTGAATGTCTACTCTTGGTTTGAGGCATGGTCTTTGTTATAAAGAAGGAAGCAACATGACGATCAGAGGGTTCTGGAGAGTTGTGTTAATGGGGGAAAAAGGAAGCCATTTTGAAGAAAGGAAAAGAAGGAAAATCGATCAGAGCCATTGTACAAGCATTCGGCATAGCCAATACAGCAATTTGAAATGCCTTCCAAAAGAAAGAAACCACTAGAGTGTACTAACGGCCAGACATCGAACAGGTTGCACCAAGGAAAACAGGAGAAGTTGATGTCAGAAACGTCATGTACCACACTGCAGCATTTGAAGACTTTGAGAGCAGAAATGTGGGGAGAAAGATACAAACATTCTGGAACCAAGATTAACCTCTGGCAAAGTGACGGAGAAAGCAAGGATCCCTATAAATAATGTAAGTACATTTAACTTGAAGATGTTTTAAATAAGGACATTTTACGCAAACTTGAGTTAAATGAGCTGCATCAATCTAAACACTGTAATAAGTACACATGATTTAAATATTATCATTACTGCTTAATCATGACTAACAGCATAAAAGTTCGAAGCAAAAGTATCACCCTGATAAATGCATAAAGTATCACCATGATAAACTTCACAAAGACTGAACTGAATTTTTGTTTTTTTCATTTTGTTTTGAACAAATTCAGTCTCCAGGCCATTTCACTGCTGCCCCATTAGACTGTGAAACCTTTAAAAACACACATCATACACAGTTAAGCTTCTACATCAAGCAGAATGAAAGTTCTTTATATCATATAGCCCCAAATTTTCACAAACCTGATTGAACATATGTTCCTAAAGTTGTATTGAGCCAAATCATTACTATTATAAATTGTCACAGTGCATAAAAATACAACAGCTACAGATTTTCATTTGGCTTTTGTTTAAATGACATATTGGATATTATACATTGTTACTTACAAATTGGTTATGCAGTTCCAATGGAAAAAAAAAACATTTATATTATATGAGCAATTATTTACCCATTTTCACTCTTCTATTCCTCAGAAAAGCACTTAAGGTAGTTTAAAACTAGAGAGGAGAAAACAAGAAACTCTATTGAATTGGTATTGGATCAGATTTTTTAAAACCCCTAAGTACTCATGAATGTGCATTTTCAAGGCCTAGGAACACCCTTACCACTTGTTCACATGCTATGCTCCAACTTTTTTTTTGTTTACTATGTTATCTGATCTTATTAGTATATTAGATATTATCTTAGCTTGCCTGCAAGTAGGTTATGATTAAAATCTTACAAATATAAAAATTTTATGGGGTGTCCCACAGGGCTCCATTTAAGGTCCGCTGCTTTTCAGTTTTAATAGAGTCCTGCTTGTTTGCATTGAAAGCATAAAAGTGAATACTCTGCGTTTATTCTATCGTACTATACACATAGACATGCAGCTGAGATACAAACCTTTATAGAAACAGGGTGAATAGGTCCAGTAATTTTTCAAATAAGCAAACAAAACAAGCAAACAACCAACAAAAAAACCCTACTAGTAGTGAATGCAAAGGCAAGACAGCACAGGCAAGGTGGCAGCTCAGCATGTGTGAACATCTTTAAGACTGTTGTGAAAAGTCAACACCGTCCCAGGCGGCTCCTCGTGAATCTGCCGAGGGAGTGCCAAGTGTTGCAAAGCTGTCATCCTGGCATCTTTAAAGGATCTGAAATATAATAATGTTTTCATTTGTTTTAGATGCACTTTGCTCTCAATATGAAGTTCTCTCTCTTTTCTTTTTTAAAAATGTTTTATCATGGTGGTGTTTTGGAGGAATGGAAAAAATGAAGATGCTCTCCCCCTTTTCTGAGTAGGTGTACAATATCTGGATCTGGCAGGCTATTTTGGACGACAGAATGCTGTTTGTTTAATTCGGTGTTACCAGTACAATCTGTACTCCTTCACCTAGAGATGTTAGGGTATGGGATCATGATTTATCTTAACGATTTCTCTAAAATATCGATGGATTCTATGTAAGAAAAGAACCGATTGTTTGAATACTGAAAATGGCATGAATGGAAGCTTTAAGGTCTGTCTAGGAGCAGTTTCAACTTGCTGCTCTAAACCCATCCAACACTATATACTAAAATGGGATGTAACAATTTTTTTTGGAGTATTTCTAAACCACTTGACTTACTAGAGCTTTAGACTGGCTTATATTTCTGCACTGAGGCATGTCACAACACACAAGGAGGTTTATGGGTAAGCATAGCACATAAAGGTGCACCCATTGCCGGATATCATTTTTTAATCTCACTGAAACTATAGCAACGCACTAAAATCACACGGAATGAAAATGAGCAAAAATCATATTTTACTTCATATTAATATATATTTAAATAATTATTTGTAGCTAGCTAAAGTCTCATACAGTAGTTAGCGTGAACAATGGGTGAAGGTTTAAGTAAAACAAAAATAAACTGCATTTCATAGACAGTAAGCAATACATTTTTCTCCTAAGTAAGAAATAACACAGTGGTGTGATGCAGTCTGATACAAAGTTTTATTAAAGAATGACATCATGCATTTTTTTATGGCTAGTGTCTAATGCTGAGGAACATTCATGAAAGAGTTTATTATTCCTTTAACAATTAATTTTTTTTTGTCTTGAAGATATCAAGGTACAAACAAACAAACATGCAAGAAACATGGTACGTGTAAATGCTTACCTTTGGAATAGTCACGTGCAATTTCCCTCCTGCTGATTTGCCGTTGGCTTTTTTTCCTTCTCTTTTTGTCTCTTTTTGGTGCACCTGTAAATATACTTCACCAGTCGGTTATAAATTTCACTTTGCAGTAAAGTGCTATTGCGGGCTGAGCCATCATTTTACCACCTGCTACGAACATTTACCATGTCTCTAAGTGAGTGGTGGTTCTCACTTTACCACAGTATGCAATGGAGAAACTCTTTCTACAGAGTTGCTGCCATGGAAATTACAGTAAATCAACTTTTGATCAATGAGAATCTGTTATTCGAGGTGTACCATGTATCAGTTCTAGCGAAAATGGCCGGATTGCGCCATTTGTCAATTTCTTTCCTCTGCAAAATAATTGTTTTTTTGTTTGTTTTTACATAAACAGGACTTGACAACTAGATCGACATCATACATACTACACTATCACCCCAAGTTCTTTAATAACTTTTTTTTAAAGGTCAGCCTGTCTAGAAAACATAGTCATCATTACACCAGGATGAATATCTCAGTCCATCAAACGGCATGTACAAATTGTTGTAATGAGAGTTTAGTTCCCACATGCTGTTTTGAGACTCCGAGTCTCGCCACGAATGCCAATTGGGTTGAATGAAAAGAAAAAAACTAGCACACAAGCGAAGAGAGAACTGCGAGTCGGCCCGACTCTTGCTCGGAATCCTGTCTCGACATTGTGGCGGGGGAAAAAAAAGGCAAAGCCGAGGAATGAAAAACGAAGAGATAAATTCAAGGAATTATTTTGCACGAAAGTGTGAAAAGCAAAAATGGTGCAGTGTATTAAAAAAAAAAAAAAACTGTACCATCGCTTGGAAATTACACATGAATAAAACATCAAGTGTTTCAAAACTGCACACAAGGCCAAAGAATCATGCAAAGCTAAACGGATATTAATTAGAAAACATTGCAAGAAACTGAAATTGTGTATAAACAAATAGGAAAGACCGAATAGATCATTGGAGTATAGGGCAGTTAGGAATAGGCATTACTTTGATTTAAGACTTTATCTGCTTATTGTGTAATAAATCTTTTAGCTACAGGGCCCCGAAGCAGAAAAAAAGGACAAGCTGAAGGAATTATGCACACACTGAAAAATGCGCTTGCCCTGTCTAACCTTTACATAATAACTCAACAAGTACTGTCGACCCTTCCTAAATAGGTCAACGCAATCATCAGCTTTTTCTTCCTTTGAGCCTGAAAAAAGGCAGTCGATCGCTGAGTGGTCGTACATCCTGGCAACTTTGTGGCAATCGGATTTATCACTGCAGAGTGGGCTTTAAAGTCGAGGGGTGGGGAATGGGGATTATGATGAAGAATATCACACTTTTGCATTCCCACCGAATGATTTTCAATCGTCTTGGCCGGGGAAAACAAGAAAATAATGCCTCAATGTCAAACGGAAACAGCCATGGACAGGACAACGATTGCCATGGTGGAGATTTTTTTTTAACCATAACTGGAATGAGTAATGAGCGAAGGCAGGATGGGGGGTAAAAGTCTTATTTGAAGCGATCTCGGGCTATTTTATATCCTCCCTCGCATCAATATTGTAGCAGTCAATAAAAACACTCTGTCCTTAGTGATTTTTAACCAGTATTAAGCATTGGCGATCGATAGAGCGGAGGCGTTTCTGACTCGAAGCGGAAGGCGCATGAGCATACATGTTTTGTATTTAGGGATGGACTTTAAAAAAAAATAAATCGCTGGGGTGTATTTGCTATGACAAACGATATGTACGCTGTGTCTCTGCAGTCTGAAGGCATAGCAATTTCACTCATTAAAATAAAACAACTTTTACTTAGCTGATGTCATAAATCCTTTTTTGGAAATACTGTATAAACCAACATACCATTAACATCATGTTATATACTGTGTTGAAGCCCTATGAATTCTTACTTACTAAAGTTCTCAAATGGTAACTACAAGTATTCAAGAGTAAAACCTGCTAGGGTACATTAGCAATAAGATGTAACTAGCTAGAGTTTAAGTATAAATATTAAAATGAATCAAATTTAACAGTATAATTTACAAAATGTAACGCTCAAGAGGTTCAACACACTAATTAGCAGCATTTAGCTAGGTAATTTATTAAAATGAATGACTAGTTTACAAAACTCAACTATCTAGAAAATTTAGATATTATTTGTATAATTTGGGTTTATTTATAGATTTTTTTGGTCATTAATAGGAATTAATTTGTGTGTGAATTTAAAAATAAATAAAAAGTAATCTTTTTAAAATAGTAAACAGTGAATGAACTCATAATACTTAATTGGATTTACATTAATCCAGGTGCATAACCTGATTCTGTTAAGTGTTACTTTTTAGCACTAATTTACAAAACTGCACTAGCACACAAATTTCCTAAACGGTGTAAATTCATTTTTGAAATTTCTTAAATTTGCTAGTTTTACTTTTTGACACTAGTTTACAAAACTAAACTAGACAATTTAAGAAATATCCAAAACTAATTTATAAACTTGTTTACCTATTTATTTTAGCAATGTATTTTACAAAATATTAACAACTAATAACTAGCTAATTTAATACTCCATAAATTACCGTAAACATTAGCTAGATTGTTAAGTCAACAAGTAGATAAGTTAACAAGCAGATTTACAAAACTTAAAATGAACTAGCTAGCGAATTTAACACATTGATTTTATTTCTATCTAGCTAGCTTGTAAAACATGAACATAAAAGAACATGACTAACTGGCTTGCTTAACAAGCTAGTTTGCAAAGCATATCACACACGAATTACAAAAATTTCAAACTAGATAATTTTAAACTGTATTTTAAAACATGTAACTAACAAGCAAAGTACAAATCATAAAACAATATAGTACAAGTGTCATGTATGCACCATTTTTTTTTTAATAAATGAAAAACAACACCTACTAATACACTGATTTGGATTTTACTGTATATAGTAAACTTTATTACATGATTTAATGAATGATGTGTTAAACATTCAAAATGTAACAATAATGTTGGCCGTAAAAACAGCAAAATGGCGAAATTATTTATATCCTAGGCATTTCATCAATCTGTATGGCTGCTTTAATGTTTTTCTTACTCATAAACTGAAACACATGAGAACGTATTTGGTTATTAACTTATTTTGCCCATTGAAATAAATAACACTTGTCCTGCTTAAATTTTAAAGAATACAATTTTATGTTCAATTGATGCTACAAATCTTACCACAAGTTACTGACTGCAATGATTTACAAATGTAGGTCATTCTCTAATCATAGAAGGTTTTTACCACCCAAATCATTCTGCATTGCTTGCAGTACAACATCTAGGCACCCTAAAGGACATACGGTTGTCTTTTGATGAAAACAGCACTGGACAGAGAGGACAATGCATTCAAACCAGGATTGAAGAACGCCATCAATGTCAAACTCCATTAGTTTTTGATAAACAGCGGAACTAAAAGTGTTTGGCAGCAGACTGTTTTTTGGATCCAACTTTAGAGCACAAGCGACTACCTTGCCTTTGCCACATCTGCTTGGAGAAAATTAGATGAATAAAAATGATGACAGGGAGTTGAAAATGAACGCAGGGACGATCGCTCTCTCTGTCCAAGCCAGCTATCACAGCAAGGCCCTTAGGACCGAGCGTGGTCAAATGTAGCCAATCAATCTCCGAAACTTCCTCCCTCACAGAACTAATGAAAACTAATAGCTGGCTCGTGAAAGGACTCATCCATCCTGCTTGTTTTCTCCGACCAACTACATGTTGGACATGACCCCTGAGATTTGAGATCTTTCCGTGGGTCTGGGAAAATAGAAACTATAGCTGGGAGAAACACTCTCTATCTAGATTACCTTGATTATCTAAAGTCATGCTCAGTTGCATTCAGGTTTGTAAAAACAAACATTAAATTCAATTACTTCTGATGGGAATTCGGTGATTCCTGGTGATCCTGTTGGCAAAATTGTGTTTCCGGGCCAATTCAGTGTGGTAAAGATTAGTCGTGAATTATTTGTGGCTTGTTGCTGCTGGTGATGCCAATCGAAAGTGGCCCAAGGCAATATTGGGACCAATCCCAGACCTGAATAGAAAGTGACTTTGATTTTTCACTTCATTTCATTTCTCGTCTGTCAAATTCATTTCTCCCCGTCGACGGCTCTTTCACCACATTTCCGATGCGGCTGCCATTATCATGGGGAAGAAAGTGGAATGGGATTGAGATGAGACAGCTGTTGCCCCAGTAATCCAACCATACACTGTAATCACTGCGCACACACACAGACACACACACACACATACATAGACACACACACAGAGACTTGTTCCAATGCAAAATGATTCATCAACAAAAACAATAGTGGGCCGTGCAAATCCCCGAGTCCGTCTTGCCGTGACCGAAGGCTTTGCCTGTCTGAGGTTATTGTTGTTTGAGATTATGACTCACTTGTTACTTTGTGCATAATGTCACGAAGCATTACTGCATTTCCATCTTGAAGTTTCTTTCCTGCTTTCAAATTTTTGGGGGGTTTCGGTGAGGGGGCAAATGTCACCCATAACGTCTGACTTATATTTAACCTTTCAGGCATACTGCATATTTGAGAGCTCATCTCTCCCACTGAGCGGAGTTCAGTTTTTGCCTTTTTTTTTTTTTGACTTGCGTGACTTATATATCCCTATTTACCCCTCATGCGGTGTCCAGTTGTCTGGCTTGCTATGTCCCTCTTGTGGGAAACTTATTAAAAAAAAACACCACTGCTTCTGGGTGACCTCAAGTCTCAGCGGAGATTCATCACATGAATAAGAAATGGAGCTCGTAACTGCATCTCGTTGTCTTGCTGCATCTAGTCTCGCGGGGACGCTCGGGGGGACGTCGACTGTAGAACGGAGCCGCGTTGACCAGAGTCCAAAGAAACCCAAGCTTTTGTAAGAGGTGCTGTCTTGGAGCAGAGATTTATTAGCCATCGGGGATGTTTAGTCACTTCCTCTGTATTATGTGTCCATCCAGACCTTCGTGCCACCGTCCTTGTGGGGATTTATTTAAGGCCCGAGTCATACTGTAGATGGTATATCAACTCTCATTCTTTCCATCCTCATACAGTCCTTTTATTGGCTACTTATCCACATAGAACAGCACCTTCTAGCCATTTCACTTTTTTCAGTGATCAGGAGAATATACAGTATATGTTCTGACTACTACTATATGGATTAGTGAAAAAAATTCAATTAATACTGAGTGGATAACGTGATATTTGGCATTCAAATTGCCCATAGTTTGTAAAAGCATGTGTTAATGTTGACCAGAGATCCAACTACAGTCCCTAGTTGCACCACAGAGGTTCCTACTGTAGATGGATTGACGAATGGAATGGATCAATAATATTAAGCTGGCATGAAGGTTGACTTCCTCATACTGTGGTTATGGGCCACTAGGTGTGTACTGCCATCTACTGTATTAGATAGCATAAATACACATGCAAGTGTACTCAGATAAAGGACAATATTACGTGAATGTGAACACTGGCCAGGGGGAGAGTTTTTAAAAAATTTTATTTTATCCTAATTGAATGCGTTATTTATTGATTTTTTTGGGCATTAATAGGAATTAATTTGGTAAACGGTGAATTTACTCATAATACTTAATTGGATTTACATTAATCCAGGTGCATAACCTGATTCTGAATACACACAACTTTCTCCACTTTTTCAATTCTGACATAATATTTGGGCTCAAGTTGATGACTATGTATACCGCCTAGAAACAAAGATATAAAAATAATTTCTACTTCGGGGCAAAACATGTCACAGATGCTACTCTGTTATTTACAGAAGATTACCTCATAACCGTTCTTGTTTGACTCTCATTGCAGGATCATCTGCTTCGCAAGTCGCAGCAATATCTGATCTGATGAGGGATTTGGAAAAAAAAAAAAAATATAGCAAAAGTAAACACTCTCCGACACGTGTTTAGTTGACTGCAAAGCACGTTCGTTAGCGCGAGAGTGCTTTATGTAAATACCAGTCATCCGTTGGTATATTTGGATTATTTAAGAAGCAGACGAGTCAGTAAACTCTGAAAGGCATCCCACGCAGGAATTCGTTAAAGTAGGAGCGTGAGAGGAAAAAAACTCATAAAAATCCCTGTTCAATAATTCAGAAGGCAAATATTATATTACCGGACGTTGTTTATAAACCGGTCGCCCCCTGTGTGTATGCGTGTTTTTGCCTCTAGGCATCGAAGGTCCTATGAGGAAGAGCAAAGCAGAGAAAAAGAGACAGGGATGACGGCGAAGGCCGTGCATAGCACGTCTAATGTCTCCAGTGTTTCAGTTTGGGGATTTTCATTTATTTTTTAAATTCCTTTAAAATTCATAGAGAATCCTGATTGGATTCTGTGTTTATGGTGAAGTGAAATTGGGTGTGAATTTGTTCAATTTCAGATAAATTTCCATATAAAACAATGATGACTAGGTGTAAAAAAACAAACAAACACAGTACGGCATATCCTATCTGTAACAGCTCACTCTCAATCCAGATTAAAAAACAAACAAAAAAACACCCAGAACATTGATTCAGTGCTTTAGAGATGCACGGCGAAGTGTGATTTGATAGAAAACATGATGTAAAATGTCTCATGCGACGAGCATTTCATCTTTTTCATGCCGCACTGCGTCTCTGATGGAGCTGGTGCTAGTCATGATGGTGTGAAAAAAAACACGGTACGGGATTTCCCATTACATCCGACACGTTTTAAATAAAGCAGGTCGCGAGGCGCATCCGAACATAATGTATCATGGTGATGGCATACTAACTAAACCTGATGTTACCCTCTGCATCCATACATTACGCTGCTACCGGCTTAATGAACGCCTCACTTTTATTTATGAGCCTTTTGTAGTACTGAGAAATTAACATAATCACCTCCGGAAGAGTTAATCGAATCGTAAATACTTTTCAGTTCTCATGCTGACTTTTTACCGTTAGGTTTTAGGCTTTTATTCATATATACACATTGCATTGCATTCCATCAGTGCAATATTGATGGCAATTTAACCTTATTTTGACAGAATGAACCATGTGAAGGATAAATCAGATGCGCTCCTCGAATCTTCTCCTACAGAGTTATGAGTTCGAGTCATGTCAGTTCTGATGACCATCCTGTCCACAAGTAAAGAGTAATAAAGTCTCTGGGATTGGTGAAACACTCAAGGCAATACAGAGGGCAAATATCTGCAGAGTGTCAGACAGACCTAGTTTAGTAAAAATGTAATACAGTGAAAGAGAGAGCTTACTTCTTGATACCTAGTTTAACTTAATTAAAATATTCCATGCAACACTGATTAAATAGTGATTATGATTAAATGATTATTTAATACTCCATTTGTTATTCTCACTCTCTCTATCATATATATATGCTCGTAATCCAAGGTTCCACTGTATATATACAGTGGAACCTTGGATTACGAGCATAATTCGTTCCAGAAGCGGGCTCGTATTCCAAAAACACACTTTGAAAAGAATCGCGACAGAGCTGAGTTTTCTGTGTGACTAAAGCGTGTGTGCAGCCGGGGAGATCTGTGTGTGTGTGTGTCTGTCTCAGTGTCAAATTACGTGTGTGTGTCGGTGTGTGTGGGGCACAGTGTCAAATTRCRYGSGCGMAMACAGWAGAGAGAGGGAGATGTTGRTTATAAGAGACGAGCACTAAGACGCAGCAGGGGACTCTTATTTTGACACAGGCAACACAGAAGGGGAGACGATTACCCAGAATTCCCACAGCGCAATGTAT
>QMIH01000005.1:905685-919546 GCA_003987875.1 Clarias batrachus | reverse complement strand
TTTGTTCTGGGTTTTGTTAATTTGTATTGCACTTCTCGGCCAGTCAGATACAAACCAGAAAAGGTAGGTATAGTTTGCGAATTAAATTCTTACCACTGATTGGAYGAGACACCTGTCACTCAAGATAAACAGGAAGTAGGAAATTGTGTCTCTAACTTTGTTTCTTGTGTGTTCTGCTTCATTTAAAAAAATTTTTTTCGGTCAGCAAAACTAAGAAAATAATAAAATTTTTCATTAGAAAGCAAGGAAAGGAATTTATTCAAAGTTACTTTGAGGACGGACATTCGTATGCCGTGATTTTGCATATGCTGATGACATATCACGGTATAAAGATTAGTTTGCGTGTGTCTCTTTTAAAAGAAAAAAATTCCACAAGAACTGCAAAAATTTGGCAGAACGCCATATTTGAAACCACAATAAGGACAGTACATGTTTGCACATTCATACACACACGAATCTCCCGCCACTACAGTACTTCCTGTACATCTTGAGTGACAGATGTCTCGTCCAATCAGCGTTAAGAATTTCATTCGCAAACTATATCTACCTTTTCCGGTTCGTTTCTGAACGGCCGAGAGGTGCAAACCAAATGAACAAAACCGAAAACAAAATAAATTCAAAATCAGAATAGCAAATCCTAAAACAAATTAACAAAATTTCTAATAACAAAAATAACAAAATATAATAACAAAACCCAAAAATTTAGTTTTGGGTTTTGTTATTTTGTTTTTGAATTTGTTATTTTGTTTTCATTTTGTTAAGTTGTTTTGCACTTCTCGGTCACCGTAGTATAGTTTGCAAAACATAGTTTTTGTTTTTGTAATAGACCAGTATATCAAAGTAATTTAACTGTTTAAACTGTTTTACCCATAGACATGTAAAACATAAAATAATAAATAATAAGAACCTATTTGTGAGGTAGAATTAACTCAGCATTATAGTTAAATATGACTTAGCATTTTTTACCCATCTTGCTGGGTTAACCAAATAACCCATTTTGCTGGGTTAAATTAACCCAGCATGTAGTTGGTCCAATATTTATCCAGCAGCTGGGTTAAAAACAACCCAGTTTGGGTTGTTTTTAACCCAGCATTTTTTAGAGTGTATAACATGAATGAGCAGCAATAAACTTTTTCTGAAAAAAAAAACAAAAACATAAATAAATAGATGTATTAATCGGGAAATTACTGTGGTGCAAAACAGTTTGTGATCAACTCCAAGGTGGTAGAAGTAATGCTGCTTCATCACACCATACCGTGGTTGATTATTTTCCTCTAACAGTATGACATGTATTATATTTCTTTTACACAAGCTAATTTTGCCAAGTATTAGATAATGTTGTTGGCTAGTTGTTGTACTGTAGGATACAGCAACACTTCATACTAAATAAAAAATTCAAACTAAATAAAACACAGCTTGTGTTTTGTTTGTTCCATTCCAAAGCTGTGGGGGACACAAATTTTTGCCCTTAGCGTCATAGGATTCTGTGATACAACTGTTGTAGCTGTAGAATGTATGAGAAGCCAAAGAAAATATGCATGTAAGAGATATTGTGTGTGTGTGTGTGTGTGTGTGTGTGTGTGTGTGGGTGTGTGTGTGACTGGAGGGCACGAGCAGGATGAAGAGTGTCACTGAGCTCGGCAGGCTTTCGAAAACATCAGAACAGCAGTTGGGAGATTGAAACAGGTGCGACGCTCTTTTAGGTCCTGAGGGGAACGGAGCTTTGATGTGCTCAAAAGGAACCATCGTTGGCTGTAAATGTATCTCTATATCGCCTTTTCTTCCTTTGAGTGTGAATCAATCTCGGCGCAGGCCAGCCCGCGGTGTCCTGTTTAAGATTCAGGTCAGAGTTTGATTAATGTAGGAGATATTTATTTATTTATTTATTTTTTGAAGAGAGTCTATCGATCAAGGGAGACTCAGCAGAGAAGTGCTCTGAAAAATGATTCATTTGTAAATTCCAATTTACAAAAGGCAGTGTGTTTTAATCCAGTTGTGTGTGTGTGTGTGTATGTGTATTATATATATATGTTTTTTTTTTCCCCAAACACTGACCCCAGACATGTTATTTCACATTGGTGACATTTTAGGAGAGACTTGATGTATATGTACAGACGAGGGATTAATTGGGATTGTGTTGAAATTTCATTTTGGTTGTGCTATTGTTTTTAAGGAGGAATTTATATTTTAGTGCAGAGGGCTGCTATTATTATTATTATTATTATTATTATTATTATTATTATTATTATTATTATTATTATTATTATTATTATTATTAATATTAATATTATTATTATACTCAATAGTAGTTTTTGGTTGGTGGAAAGGTGTTTGTACAAGTCTGGATGGTTGATAGTTCTTTATTTACAATTTAAAAAACAGAACTAGTGAAAAATCCATGACACAATTCTTCATTTTTTTTTAGATTACAGTCCTTCACTTTGAAATCTGCAGTTGAAATTTTCAAATGCACTTGAACTGGATCATTTGAGAGCCAGCTAGTAGTAAGAAACCTGTGATCTGGCATCTTACCGAGCTAGGAGAACTATAAATTGAACAATATGGCGAGCCAGCCAGGATGGGTAAATTTGCGATCAACAATTTAATGAGCCAGCCAGGAGCTAGAGCACCACAGTCTAACATTGTATATGATGCAGATTCCAATGAAGAACTATAGTGTGTCACAATATAAATCATGGGTAAAATCTATTGTAAATGTTTTAATTGAACTCTAAAATCAGTGTCTTTCATGTACTGTAAGTGAAAATAGACATGCCGTTCACACCAACCCATGCATCTCAAATGAGCTAAAGCCATAACATTCAATTACTGAAGAATAGTGATGGACTAATTTATTGGCCCTACATCACTACTGGCAAATAAAATGGCATTCATGGATGCCAGTGGCTGATGCCATGTTGCATTAATATCCTCCTGCAATTTCATGAAAAATCCAAGAGGTGGATACCTCCTAGTACAGGGATGATATTTATTTCTGTGTGTGTGTGTGTGTTTTTTTTTTTTTTTTTTACTATCGGAAGATCGGTGAAATGCAGCTACTGTAGAAAGATGTTTTAATGCGTTTTTCCTATTTGGTAGGTAACTGTATAGGAAGCATAAATAGCATTTTAAAACAGTTAATGTTCACAGTCTTCTTCAAGCTATCTTGTGAAAGAAGGATATATTAAGGTTTGTTTTTTATGATTTTGATTTTGATGGCTGAAAGTGAATGAAATGTAATGATTTTTTTTTAGTAATCATTTCTTTACAAAGAAACAAGTAACAATTGGCTATCAGGAATATATATATATATATATATATATATATATATATATATCTGTTTTGGTATTGGCAAGAATGTTGCAATCGGTGAATCCATACTAAATACTAATATATTTCAGGCAAAGACAAAATTGTGTACATTTCTATAAGAAATACAATAGCTATAACTATTAAAGAGAGAGAGAAAAAAAGAGAACATTTAAAAAAAAAAATCCTGAACCACTTTCATTTTTTAAACCACTGGACACTAATTCACATGGTCACGTGACTTCTGAGCAAATTCACTTTTGCACTGAGCAGAGCCAGTTCTGGGTGTTTAAATGGAGTTATGTAGGAATAAATGAGGAACAAGCTGCTAGATAAACCAAACTGACATTATATATAGTGCTTTTCTTTAAACCACAGCTATGCCTTCCCCAAAGTAATTGACAGTTTGCTGTAATCTCACCCACTCAAATGAGTCTGCACAAATGCATTAGCACAGCGCGCACGCACACACACACATACACGTACACACATGCACACACAAATACACAATGTAATACCCCTCCTTTCTGTCACCCACTCAACAGCACATCTGTCTTCAAAATTACTGTACATGTCAGCTGGAGAAACTTTTCATTTGCAGAAGCACACGGCTGTCTTCTGCGCTACACCACTACACATTCCATTTACGGGACACGCGGAGCGGCATCAATTCGATAAATTGACTTGTCGAGTGCTGTAAAGCAAACTGCAACGTTTGTTCTTTCGCAAAATGAAAAGTTTCCTTAGGGTAAATTAAAGTAGTTGAGCATTACAAAGAACATGAAAGGTAGAAGAGCAAATCGCACACGCGCGCACGCGCACACACACGCACACACACGCACGAAGTCTAATAAGCTGGAAAACAGACGGCTTGGAAAAATGTTTGACAAAAATAAAAGCATGTGCATCTTAATTGCTCTTCTCTGTTACAAACTTGAATTCGTTCATCTTTAATTAGCCATTATTTAGGCCTTGGGCTTTGATTTGGGAGAAAAAAAACAAACCGTTTTAAATAGTTAATTAGGTTGTGTTTTGAAAAAAAAAAAAAAAATGTGCTGGGCCTGATTAAGAAAAAGAGAAAGAGCCTCTTCCCACACAAAATCCTTAGGAATTGCATAAGCGAAAATTTGAGGGGATTTTATCCATGAATTGTAATTAAAATTATTGAAAGCAATGAGACAATAAAACTACCAAAATTAAAGCATGTGTAAGATTACAACCATGGATATGCATATTTGGGAAGTTGCATTTTATTTTTTAGACAAAAAATTTTATTTTGATCTTTTATAGTTCTATTTCAAATTTTGACAATATATTAATGTTTAAACCATCATTTTTACAAAATTAAAAAAAAAGTTTTTTTGACTTACTGCTTTACAACTTAGTGTTTGTCTTGCCTTAACAAGCTGAGTTCAATGAATCGCTCTAATCTGTGAAAGTAGAAAGTTCTGCGCTGTCATAAATGCACCATGAAAACACTCCCGCAGGAGATGAAGAGACATTGTTCTGTTTGTGAGACTCACAAGCCATGTCCAAGTTATATTACTAAATTACAGCAGCGTATCGATGCCGTGCCTCTGCTCACCGCAGAGGACCCGCTCTCCTGAGCCATCAGTAACTTATATAGTAGAGGCCTGTCAGCTCAAAAGTGACTGCAACAAATATCAAGCAGACCGGATGAAACAGTTTATCACGTTTCATTGCTTTTCAATAGAGACGAGGACGACCTGATTTATTATTTATGTCCACATGGCCACCCTACCCCTGTCCTCCCAGGAGCACTCTAAAAATATGCTCCTCATTTGGGACCTCGAGGAAGGATAATGACTATTCCATATACAAACACACACGTACACACATGTACACCGCCAAAACAAATTATGTAAAAAAAAAAAAACACAAATGTTGGCTTTTTTTTTTGGTTCAGGACCAAACACGCAGCTCAGACCTGCATTTCAGATAAGACTTTTGATTTATGCAGGCGATTATGAATTATATTGCTGTGGGAAATCCACTTATGGTACCAGTGAATTGAGATTAAAAGGTCAAAGTGCAGGAAGGTCAATGTGTCACCAGGGCATCATCACTGCCATTTATATCTTCTGTTAAGAGTGTGTGATTAAGAAAAAAAACAAAAACGCTTTGCACTATCAACAATGTTTTAATACTGAGATTTACTAGAGATGATATGGATTTGTAAATGATTCATGAATCCCTAAAGCAAACAAATCTTGAATCGTTCACTGCACCATGCCAGGACCGAGATTCATTTCTTTTTTGTTTAATGGAGCAGGGTTACGAGGGGGGTTTCAAAGTTCCGTGGTTCTCGTTTGACAAGTTCGGTTCTGCCTCAGACACCTTATACCTGCCAATAGAATTCACTATTGATGGTCTGGCCCTTGGTGATGAATTCCTGATGCACAATGCCGTGAATGTCGAAAAAACTATATAATAACACACTGATGGGTTTCTTGGTAGGCTTCGACATGATGTTCGTTCTGCCTCTGGGTCAACAGCGTGGGGACGAACTTGGCAGCATCACACACGAGGATTGCCAAGACCGTTCCATATGACACGCTGGCAATGCAGCAGCGTTGTGGAAGCTCTCCAACGATCATCATGCACGAGTTGCTGAACGATTTTGACATTTTTGGGGGTTGAGCTCATTAAAGGTCTTCCTGATCTCTCTTTGTCTTCCAAATGATGTTCTTCCTTTTTGAAATGCGCGTTGCACTCGAAACACCTCGGATGACTGTCGCAGCATCGCCGCAAAAACCTGTCAAATCTTGTCTTTGGAGCATGATGGAGAAGATCTCTTTCAAATCGTGATTTGTTTCTTCTGCAGTTCTGCAGTTTACTTATTGAATCAGCAGATCGTTGGGTGATGTGAACTGATCAGTGGACTGATTCATTCTGAGCTATAGAGGGCTGAATTAGGGCTGTTTTTGTCTGTGCGAGGAAAAAATTCCTTTGCTTAATACTGATATGTAATCACACTATACAGTGACAATAGTGATGAACATTTCTTATTGCATGTTTTTTTTTTTTTTTTAGAAAACAAATGTAGTATTAGCAATTTTATTACTTTATTTGTTGCTTTTTCTGCCTTACTGTACATGGCAGCACATTTTAGGCTGATCCAATCTGAATGAATCATTGAAGTGAACAGAATGAAATAACTTCAATTTTTTTTCATCAATAAATGAGCACAAGATGATCTTTCTATAGTTCCTACTTTATTTTGCTCCTAAAAGCTTAACTTGTGTTGTAGAGTCCAGATTTATTTTTTCCCCACCATTCCGACTGCAACATTATGAAAGCTGTTGCCAGGATAGAGGGTACAAGCTCTCGGTGGTGGAACGGCTGTTTATCTCTGCTAATATCTGTGATAACGTGATAACGGCAACGAAGTACTACCCAATCCAAACAAAGTAGTTACATCAGAAGTACACTTTTAAAGCAATCTCAAAAATTACACTGCTGAGCACACCTTCAGTTATGTAACTTGTAATTAGTAATTCAGTACTTCTCCTTCTTATTATGCTTCTTCTTTTTTTTTCTTTTTTTTTTTGGTAAGAAGGAGAAAAACCGAAGCCTCGTCACATCCTGTCATAACTGTCTCGTGGTGCAGGATGGTGATTTATTCGCAGCCCCTTTAATTCGGAGGCTCCGGCTGGTGGTAATAGGCCCGGCTTACGGGACAAGGTTACCTTGTGTGGCTGCTTATCATGGGGAAAGTGGCCCAGCAGGACGAGGCAATACTGCATTTTATTATCATTCAAATGAGAACATATAGAGGGCTTCTCTCAGATTGGGCCGAAATAATGGGAGCCATTTATCTTGCTCACACCGACCTTTCATATCCCATTCATGTCTTATTAGAGATTAGAGGGGCATGCATCATCATCTGGGCATAATTAAAAAAAATTAGATATGTATGTGGGAATGCAGTCGATTTGGACAAAAGTGGTATTGGAGCTACTAGTTTTTGCCTGCATACACTCTCTCTCTCTCTCTCTCTCTCTCTCTCACACACACACACACACACACACACACACAACTCTGTGAGAACGGTTACGCCTCCTGTGTTGACTTTTCCCACTGTTTCCTTTCAGTCTTGGGAAAAACCCCCGGTGTCCTGGAGCGACAGCTACTCTTATCAGGCTCCGGAGGTGTTTATGAGACGCCGGTTAAAACCTAACCTAATCACAACGTGCTGCATTAATGGGCTCCGCATCCAGCGAGTCAAGGCGTCTCTGCGGCAGTTCATCCATTTTTATGATGGATAAGGGGATGTGGGGTGGGGTGTCATGGAGAGGGGGGGGGATGTGATGGGCTTGGGTAGCTGCTAGTGCCAGGAGCATAACACAGTAGTTATATAGTATTTGGAAAAAGATGAAGCTTTACTGGCAACTTTTTTGCACATTTGTGACTTCCAAAGTGTATGACTATTGGTTTCCTCAAAAAAAAAAAAAAAAAATTAATTACTGCTAGATCTACAGCACTCTGCAAATGTCTTGAGCTCCCGCACATCTTCATATTAAATTACATGATGTAGATTAAATGAAGTNNAAAAAAAAAAAAAAAAAACGTAATTACTGCTAGATCTACAGCACTCTGCAAATGTCTTGAGCTCCCGCACATCTTCATATTAAATTACATGATGTAGATTAAATGAAGTAAATGGGAGCCATTTTACTGTGACAAGCTAAAAATACAATTTTAAAATTGGCTGGTTGTGTAACACCAGCAACCTCATTTCCCCTCTCGTCTGTTCCAACCACTCAGCATTCAGTCAACAGTATACTGTACTAGTCACCGAATTGATTATCTGTCATTATCAGCAACTGTTTCTTACTGGTTTATGCCTTAAGGCTCCGTCCACATGAAGCCAGTGCGTTCCCTATCCGATCATTTTTTTTTTTCCTCGTTCGGCGTCGTCTCAAGAAATGTCTGCGTACACTGAAAACGGTGTAGTATATATGCCAGACCAGTATGGGGCGCTGTAATTCTGCCATAGCGATACACTATACACGGAGAAGACGACTTTGAGCATGCGTGTAAGCTTGCGCGCTGTATATCGCTTGTTGCTCATCACAGTTGCATAGAAGCAATAGATCTTGCCGTAATAAAGCTAGTATGCTTTTTAGTAGCAACACGAACACAATCATGTAGTCTGCCATTATTGTTGTTGCTGTTACGTGTGACGTAGCCGACACGTGATGTGATGACATCATCGTTTCACAAAATATATACGGATTGGCTGTACACACGGAACCGCAAGGGTGTCGTTTTCAGATTTATCCACTTTGGGACCCGGTTTCAAAAAATAGCGGTTTCAGTCTCCTAAAACGCCGGATCCATGTGGACGAAACTGCAATACGATAAAAAATTTATACGTATACAGCGAAACGCGTCTCAGTGTGGACAGGTCCTTTAAGTTAAGAATTTTTTTTTTTTTTTTGCCCGAATGATTCATTCAGGTCACTGTGGCGTAAGTAACAAATAACATTCCTCTGAAACTGCCCAGGTACGGGAACTGGACTGAAAATAATGAGACACAAACTCATTGATTCACAAATAGTGATAAGCACAAAGCTAGTGTCTTACAGTATGTAGGGTGTGTCCTTGATGCGAAGATGAAGGGTGCCTTGTTTTGTTATTAAGGAGTCAAAGTGTTTTTTTTAATATGATATAATAGGTTATCTGTTGTAATAACTTTCTTGCTGAAAGTGCTTCTGGGAGTGGTTGTGAATGTGGGTTTTGGCAGCCACCTGCTCTCGCCTCAGTACTGCACACCGTACAGACCTACTGTCACACAAGCTGTGACTGATATTTACATTTTACATTTACATTTAGGCATTTGGCAGACACTCTTCTCCAGAGCGACAAAAAGTGCTTTGAAGATTTCATCACTGGATAGATACTTACACTGGGTTACTAGGTTACTAACTACGTAAGTGCCATCAGTCAAACACAACTGGGAAGAAGTTTTTTTTTTTGGAAGGGGGAGGTGGGTGGGACAGGGGGATTAGTCCAAGTATTGAAGAAACAGATTCGTCATGTGTCGTCATTTAAAGCTTGTCAAAGACTCTGCTGGACGGACATCTAGAGGAAGTTCGTTCCACCACCTACTGTAGGTGCCAGAACAGAAAAGAGTCTGGATAAATGTCTTCCTCGATTCATCCATTCTCCCTGAGAACAAGGCATGCTGGAGGATCGGCTGGAACGTGGTGCAGTGTCTGGTGTGATTAGAGCAGAGTGGTAAGTGTAGGTGAGCATCAGGGTTTGGAATTTGAAGGGCAGCTCCTTGCAAGGAGCGGAGAAATGGGGTGGTGTGGGAGAACTTGGGAAGGTTGAAAACGAGACGTGCCGCTGCATTCTAGATCAGCTGCAGAGGACAAATGATGAACAGAGGCAGACCTACCAGGAGTGAGGTGCAGTAGTCCAGTCTTGAAATAACAAGGGACTGAACAAGCACCTGAGTAGCCTGTGAAGAAAGAAATGAGCGGATTCTTCTGATGTTGTAAAGAAGAAATCGACAAGAGCTAGTAAGGTTAGCGATGTGTGGGGAAAAAGACAGATGATTGTCCACAGTTACCCCAAGATTGCAGGCAGTGGCTGAAGGAGTGATCTGATTGTTGTGCAGGGAGATCACAAGGTCTTGACCTGGGGATGAATCGCCAGGGATGAACAGCAGTTCGGTTTTACTCAGATTGAGCTTCAGCTGATGAGCTGCCATCCAGGATGAGATGTCTGCCAGACATGATGAGATCCGGGTGGAAACCTGAGTGTCAGACGGAGGAAAGGAGAGAATAAGTTGGGTGTCATCTGCATAACAATGGTATGAAAATCCATGCGATGTTATGATCTTACTAAGAGACCGGGTATAATAGAAGAGGACCAAGTACTGAGCCCTGAGAGACACCAGTAGAGAGTCTGTGTGGGGCAGATGTGGGTCCCCTCTGTGTCACCTCGTACGATCTCTCTTCTAGGTAGGAATCGGACCATTGCCATTGTTCTACAGATTCCAAGGCTTGTAAGAATAGATAACAGAATCTTTCACTGTGTCGAATGCAGCTGACAGGTCCAGGAGGATGAGGACAGATGATGGTTTTAGTTCATCCAGCAGCATGGAACTTCTCAGCGACTGGCAGAAGGACAGTCTATGTGGAATGTGCCACTTTGAATCCAGATTGGTTGGGATCATTAAGGTTGTTTTGTGAGAGATAAAGAGACATTTGGTTATAAATAATCCTTTAAAGAATTTTGGAAATAAAAGAACGAAGTGATACCGGGCGATAGGTGCTAACTTCTGCTAGATCCAGGCAGGGTTTCTTGAGGATGGGAGTAACCCTCGCCTTCTTAACAGCAGCAGGAACATGACCAGATGATATGGAATGGTTGATAATGGTTGTGGTGAAGGGCAGGAGGTCTTTTAAGGTGGCCTGGAGCATCGTGGAAGGGATTGGGTCTAATGAACAGGTGGTGGGGTTGGATGATGAGATATTCTGCTGAATTTCATCAGATGACAGGTTGGAGAAAAGGAGGGGAGAGAAGTTCCTGAAGTTCTGGTGTGGGAATTGGGTTGGAAGCAAAGGACTGGCGGATTGCTGCAATTTTCCCATCGTAGAATGTGGCAATCTCATCAACAGTCAGAGAGGATGGGGCAGAAGGAGCTGGTGGGTTGAGTAGTGAGGAGAAGATATTGGGGAGTTTGCCAGGATCATGTGTAGAAGGCAGTTTTGGCAGAAGTCACCTGAAATGAGAAGTTGGAGAGAAGAGTCAGGTAGGAGACAAGATCTATTTCAAGATGTGATTTCTTCCATCTTCTCTCTGCAGTTCTTAATCCTCTCCTGTTGTTGCGCAATACATTGGACAGCCAAGAAGCAGAACAAGTAGTCTTCCTTGGTTTAGAGGACAGAGGGCATAGGAGATCCATGGATGAGGAGAGAGAGAAGAGGAAAGTTTCAGTCGCAGTCTCTAGTGGTAGGGAGGAAAACGAGTCAGAGTCTGGGAGGGATGATAGGGTGCATGAAGACAGAGGAATGAGTGAAGGTTTCTGCGGGTGAAAGAGAAATTTTGGTGGTTAGCCATAGACAGAATAGGAAGGGTGATGGTGAAGGATACCAGGTAATGATCAGACTGAAGAGGAATAGTGGTGATATCTGTGACTGGGGAAGGGCGGCTGAAAACGAGGTCAAGAGAATTCCCTCCCTCGTGTGTGGGAGGGCAACTGTTTAAAGAAAGAGGATTGGAGTTTGTTAGAGGGGAGGTTGAAATCTCCTGACATTTATTGTATTTAACAATTGTAGAACACCTGGGATGCCGAGTCATACATGTACTGCAGTTAAACGTCCCAGTGATGATATGTTCATTATCATCATTCATGGACTGTCTCTCATCCAACAGATTCTATACTGTATATTCCACTCTGTTTCTAACATACATAGGCAATGGTACCTAGGCAAGGCAGAAACAGAAAAACAGACACAACATCAAACCCTGTAATATCACATGCAGATTGCAAGCCTAGTGATTTTTTTTCTTTTAGTACAGTACAGGTGCACAGGCAGTAATCAGCTGAAATTCAGCGTGTTCTGAGAAATAGATTCCGACTTACTCGCCAACCACAAGCACCCCCGCCCCCAAACACACTCATAGTCCTCCTTAAAGGGTACCGATTATGCAAAATGTACTTTAGTCATTTTTAGACATTCAGATGAGTCTCCAGTGTATAAAGCAAGAGGAAAAAAAAACAAAAAACAATAGCATCCCTGGCTGAAACAAGCTGATTAGATTTTCCCCCTAATGTGACTTCATATAGGAAGATATAAAGTCCCTAAGCTGGTTACCAGCTCTGGAGTTCTGTACGTGGTTGAGCAGTAGTTCATTTACATCAACACTAAAACAACACATTCTTAAAGATTGACACAGACCATACATGGTTTTCCAACCATGCCACGGTCACGTGACAAGTTGTCAAAACAAACCAGATGGCGGAAAAACAAGTAACGATTTTTCTTGGCAGATTCCAAAAAATATATATATTGTTTTGCAAGTTCTGCAGTCTCCAGTCATGTGATCTCAGTGCCATGGAAGGGAGGTTGGGCCTACAGTATATGGCATACTAAAAGTACAGGCAGCACAAATCAATTTGCAAAAATAATTTTTTATACATAGATGTGCAACCGGGACAATAACTGTATCACTCATATTTTTATTTATTTATTCGCCTTTAAGAAGAGTAAATCATGGGAGCTTTTAAAGAAAATATGTAGCCACGCTTTAGTGCTCACAGATCAACTTTCTTGCTAAAGCATTCTCTTAGTCACGCTGTGCATCACTAAATAGCTGGGCTGTAACATAGAGTCATACAGCTGCACCAAAAATGTTTCTAATTTAGAGTCAAACGGTGGTGCTGACGTCTCTGGAAAAAGGTGAGTAAAAATAGATCGGTTCTCCGTCTGGCTTATAAGCTTTATAAATAAATATATATATATAAAAAACATGTGTACATGTGTGTGCAAAAATGTTCTATTTTCCATTTCTCCTTTCATTTGTCTAAATCGTATTTTTATGAACAGTGTATGATTTTGCATTATTGCACACTGCAGTGTAATGCTTGTTCTCAGAGCGTGTGTGTGTGTGTGTGTGTGTGTGCTTCTTTTGAGAGTGAAAGCCACCTGGGCAGGGGGAGCAGATGATGATGGATGAGTGAGCGTTCACTCCCTCCAGCGTTCCCTAATGAGTGCACGCCGGGTAACCCTCCTATTTCATCATTCCTGCAAGAGCGAAGCCGTTCCCTCCAAAGCCCTCTTCAACGCTAATTGAATGGTAAAACTTCGCCGCAGGACGCTTGTTGTCGGCTCGTTCGGCCCACCATTCATCTCCATCCTTCATTTTATTACATTTTTTATTTACGTCACGGGTTTGTTTGTCAAGCATACGAAACGCTAACCCAAGTGACTTGCAACAAGCGATTGAGTTCCAAAGCCCAACCCCATGCACGCGTCTCCAATCACAAAAATCCCTCGATAAACATTTATTAGACATGTCACTGACACGTCAAAGCTTTTCACCTGCCATCCGGTCGTTCCAGGTGCCCGTGTGTGTTGCCTCGACCCTGTTTACACGCTCTCGATTCATTTAAAAACGTTGATGTGGTGCAAATGGTGTCCCCGGAACAATAAACCGTGGCTTATCTCACACGGCGTCCTAATAAAGGTGATGGATGGCGTGACTCAGAGACAAACTCAGACAATTGGGTTTGGCCCCACGTTTCTGTAATTCAAACTGCGCAGCGAGGGCGAGCGTCAGCTCAGGTTGCTCTCATTCTGCTGTCAGATATCTGGAGTTATTAAAAGCTTGAAAATATAACTGTGACCTGAGACGGGAGACGGCGAGAGTGAGAGGAGCGGTGAGAAACCTGATTGGTCAGAAGGCAGCGGTTAAGAATGTTTGCTTAATATGTTACTAATATTTCTCTATAATAATGCACAACTCATGAATACACTTTATTTTTTTAACCCCCTTCCCCAACCCACCAAAA
>QMIH01000005.1:846329-888268 GCA_003987875.1 Clarias batrachus | reverse complement strand
AGTGGTAACAAGGCATGATGGATCCATGTTCTCATTCTGTTTACGCCAAATTCTGACTCTACCATTTGAATGTCTCAACAGAAATCGAGACTCATCAGACCAGGCAACATTTTTCCAGTCTTCAACTGTCCAATTTTGGTGAGCTTGTGCAAATTGTAGCCTCTTTTTCCTATTTGTAGTGGAGATGAGTGGTACCCGGTGGGGTCTTCTGCTGTTGTAGCCCATCCGCCTCAAGGTTGTGCGTGTTGTGGCTTCACAAATGCTTTGCTGCGTTCCTCGGTTGTAACGAGTGGTTATTTCAGACAAAGTTGCTCTTCTATCAGCTTGAATCAGTCGGCCCATTCTCSTCTGACCTCTAGCATCAACAAGGCATTTTCGCCCACAGGACTGCCGCATACTGGATGTTTTCCCTTTTCACACCATTCATTGTAAACCCTAGAAATGGTTGAGCGTGAAAATCCCAGTAACTGAGCAGATTGTGAAATACTCAGACCGGCCCGTCTGGCACCAACAACCATGCCACACTCAAAAAAGCTTAAATCACCTTTCTTTCCCATTCTGACATTCAGTTTGGAGTTCAGGAGATTGTCTTGACCAGGACCACACCCCTAAATGCATTGAAGCAACTGAAGCCATGTGATTGGTTAAATAGAAAATTGAACAGGTGTTCCTAATAATCCTTTAGGTGAGTGTATACTTTTTATCCATTTATAGAAGCATTTCACTTCATGGACCTTCCACAAACTGTTATAGCAGCTATACACTTTCATTCCATCACCAGCGTTAGTCGCAGTGCATTCACTCAGTTTCTGATATTTTATTCAGTTTCTGACAAATTATTCACTCAAATCAACATATGCATGCTAAATGTTTGCTCAAATTTCGACGTAAACTAGTCACTCAGCTGACTCATCTTAATAGAGTCACTCAACTCCGTATCAACTCTAATCATTCACTCAAACTAAACTCAAAGTAAAAATCAATTTTGCTCAAACTGATTCAATTAAATTTGAATTTCAACATCAGTAATCTGCTCAATTTAATATCAACACAATTTGTAAATTCTCTCAATTTAGTATCAACTCAAATTAGGTACTCAAGGTAGTCCTTAAAGCTTATAGCATTTTTGCCATACTTTTAGCTATTTAAATTTTTTTTTAATAAACTTTGTTTTGATATTTTTTAAATGAAGATACATATGACTCAGGATTGTGCAGGACAGAGTGACATACTTTTTTCAGCACAAAATAGGCAATATAATGAACTGAAATACTGTAGCACAAATACACAAATCATGAATTTCTATGGTTGTTTTTTGTTATTTCTATGACCAAATAATAATAATAATAATAATAAAATTATAATAATAATATCCCAATTTATGCATTCTACAGTTTTTGCAACTTCGTTCACATATTCTGATAGCAATAAAAATGTACCCTTTTATAAAAGTAATGATAACTTTTGTTCGATCTGATGTATCTGAAAACCCAAATACACAGTTTGAAGTCTGAAGCCTCCCTGTTAAGACACTCCACGAGTTAAGAGTTGCTGGCATGTCGCTTGGGTTTTAACGTATTCATTCTAACATAATTTCAACGAAACACTCACTCTCACTCACTCATCATCTATACCGCTTAATCCTGTATTCAGGGTCACGGGGGCTTGGAGCCTATCCCAGGAGACTTAGGGCAATCAGGGCTTAGGTTGACAATCCATCGCAGGGCACACACATACACACTCGTTCACACACTATGGCCAATTTGGGAATACCAATTAACCTAACCTAACCATGTCTTTGGCCTGTGGGAGGAAACCGGAGTAAACCCACTGAGCACGAGGAGAACATGCAAACTCCATGCACACAGAGAGGGGAATCGAACCCGGAGCCAGGAGGTGCAAGGCGACAGTGCTAACCACTACAGAGAGCGAACCACTCATTTAAATTGTCTTGTTTTTGAATCTTAAGGAAAAAGCGCTGACACTGGAGACTCCTTTCAGAAATTTAAAAGAAATTTCACCTCAAGGAACATAAACAATTTTAACAAAAGCATGAAGTGTCAAAGTGCAATTCACATGTTAAGGATGTAAATGTTACGCAAAACTCTCCCCACCTACCTCATACATGTTTACAAAAATAAAAATCTCTCTCCCCCCCCCCCCTGGCATGCCTACACACACACACACACACACACACACACACACACACACACACACACACACACACACACACACCTGGCAAGACACAATAGGGGTGTGAAAGGCACTTGATTATAGGTTTTGGCTGTAAATTATAAACCCTCAAACAAATCCTTTCTGACAGCAGTCTTTGACGCAATCGCAGCTATGTTAGTGATTACAATAATCCAAAAGGACAGTAGGTTCTTTGTTCCTGTTGAGCAAAGACAATGGACAAGAACCTGCTTTTGTTAGAATTTGTGAAGACCACTTCTACATTGGCTCAGACTTAAAAAAAAAGGGGGGGGGCGATTATTCCCTCCTTCTTTGGATAGTTTATAAATCAAAGATGTTACGAGCTAGTTTATTAACACTTCAGTTAGAGAAAGCACCTTATTGATTTTGTTAGATTTATTGATTTATTTATCGCCATGTTTTATGTGCGCAATTCCTTTAATTCACTTAGAGCTTCTATTTCTTTATCTGAAAAGTGCCACTACTGAGGGTCAAGTGATTTATCTCATTAATCCTTTATTATTGCATTCCAAGTTTACATACTGTATGATGCTGCTGTCCTAACTGGGGTCGTATCCATGGCAACAGCAGAATCAGGATTGTCTGATGGGAGATCGGTTCAGGGATTAAGGCCCACAGATCCCATCAGTACTAGGGGAAAATACTGTTTAGCTAAACATTAACGTGGGTAAACATGAGCACATTTAAATCAGCCACGCCCTCATCTAGATTGACTGACAAAATCAGAGTAAATGAAGTAGATAGTAATGAGTCGACCTTGAGTTGAAGCTTGAGTTAAAATTAAGGGAACCTTTAGGAAATAATTCGAGTCGTTCAATTAGTTCATTGTGTTCGGAATCTTTTAAGTTAAATTAGTGCGAATATTTAAGTTAACAGGATTGAGAAAATGATTTAAGAGGAAATGAAATTTACATTAATAATTTGATTTGATGTAGAGTTGAATTTGTCTGAGAAAGTGATTTGAGTTTAAACTAATTTGAGTTGAATCGGATTATTTTGACTGGAGTTGGAGCTGATATACAGTAAGTTGAATTAGTTTTAACATTGAGTTATGTGTGGACTTTTGTATTTAGTTCAATTTAATTGAATTCTTTGAGATGATTGAATTAGTTGAATTAATTTAAGCTACGATTAGAGTTAAGATTGAGTTGAGTGACTTAAATTCTGAGGGTTTAATGATATGCTGAAATTAGCGGAAAACTATAATAATTTGTTGAATAAATAATCCTGAGTTAAGGGAATGGCTTGCAGTGAAACTAAAGTAGAGTAAATGAGTTAATGTTATGTTAATTTGTATGAGCAGTAGTTGAATTTGAGTTAATTTAATTCAAATTAATTGTACGTAGTTAATAATTTGGATTGATATATATTCGAGCTGATATATAAAAGTTTGCATTAACAACGCAATAGATTTTCTAGCAGAAATTCATCTTAATCTGATAATAAACTTTAAGTAAAATAATAAAGATCAACTTGTCATTAGTGACATTTCAATTTTACAGTCTGGCAATCAGTCATGAAGCACAGTATTGCATGCATATATAATTTAACTAACACAGTATAAGCGAAATATACGTTTGTTGGAGTTTTGGTTGGATTGGTGGTTTTATGCAGTATATCATTATTATTATTTTCTTATTATCTGAAATATATATTTTTTAGCTTCCAAAACAGTAAATACAGTATATTGCTTGCTAGATAGAATGGAAATACTGCAAATGCTGGCCGTAAAAGTTCCATGGTAAATCCTTTGGAATGCTGAACACCCTATTACATAACCACACCACATTAATAAGCTGTACATCAGCTTTACTCTCCAGTTGTAAAATGAATTTATGCTTTTGGCAAATATAAATATTATAATACCGACTCCCTTAACTTTAATTTTATGAAGCAAATTTTATGAGAAAGCGTGAAACTCTGTGCTTCTTTAATGCCATATTTTAAATTAAACCATCCCCACACAGACTGACTGACTGAATTGCCTCGTTATCCTAATAGATGCTGAATATGCAGTAGTGCATTTAATCAAAGGTAATGTTCTAAAAAAAAAGACTTCAAGTCTACATATGTTACAAATTACTTTTCACCAAGAAAATATGGGTGATAAACTTTCCCTTACCCCTAACAAGCAATAGTTCTGAACTTTTTCAGAACACTAAAGCTGATAGATTTCCCATTGTGTTCATATTTCTGCTTTCAACATGGTAAAATTCATTTCTACCTTTGCGGAATTTGCATAAAATTCATAACGTGGGCTCATAATTTGTTAAATATGACTACTTTCCAAAACTTTGCAAAAAATAAATCTCATTCAAGGAATTTACATTCACATACGGCGCCTGCATTAATCTGGTCTTATAACAGATGCTGAATATTTAATAGTGCATTTAATTTTGTTTTAATATAATGCACTAGAATCCTCCTTCGGATACAATAAGCTAAATGTTTTTCTTCAAAGAAACTTCAAGAAAGCCTAAGAGGATTAGGAGGGTTCAGCTAATCTCAGTAATTCGAGTTGATTGGAGTTGAGTGATGTATTAGAAAACGCCCCCTTGTATTGTGAAAACATTGTTTTAGTTCATTAAGTCAGTTATTCATGGGTGATGTCATGCCGTGCAAGACAACCTTACTTTTATCCATTAAAAGTTGATTTTCAGCATGTTTCGCAATGCAATTAGTTTGCAGTTATTTTCTTAACCAAAAACTGAAAAAATTTACCAGGCCCTCTTGCTTATGGAAGGGAGTCTCTAGTGTCAACATTTTTTTCACAAGTGGTGATAATAGTCTCTAACAGCACGGGGATATCTAACAGTATGAATCACTTCTCATTACAGGTGTTCTGAAAACCGCTACTTACAGTACACTAACTGTCAGTCGCTTCAGAGGTGAACGTAGGTCTAGTTTAGGTCAAAATAACTGGATAAATTAACCCCAAAAATCATAACCTACAATATTTAAAAAAAAAAATAGGTGTTTGAGTCACTGTTGTAAAAAGTGATATCAAACCCGAGGTTGTGCTGGATATTATGCACTTGTTTAAATGTACTTTTTAAATATTTCTGCATAAACCAAAAAGCCTCGCCCCCCCCCAAGGAATTATGGGTAATCAAAGCTTAAGAGGATTACTTATTTGTCATGGCAATTGTATTCAAGAGTTTTGAAACTTTTGTTGCTCTTTGATTACATGCCGTGTACTTCATAGGTGGTTCGTGAAATAAGTCCTCTTAATGCTAAGTCTAATTAGTGCAGGGTTGTTCTTGTTTACATCTTGAGGAAAATGGGAAAATGGCCAGACTAATAGTGTAATTACAGGATTAGTCTGTCTGGGGCAATAAGGCAGTGGCAGTACACAGGGCTAATTACCGCTATTTCCACTGTCAGGTTTTGTTCTTGATGTACGACGTTCTCCCGAACGGGCTGGAAACAAAGACACGAACCCGTTTTCGCACATCTGCACACGTGAGAAAGAGATGATTTTCTGCAATAATCACTTCTTTCGTGAAGCAAATCCGACACGTTCAGGCTACAGCTGCGTTTCCAGACCGAGTACCCGAGTCCCTCTGGATGGTTGTGCCAAAACAAAAGCACTGCTTCTGCTTGGCACTCTATTAGCGATTTAAGATCACACTTTTGATTTTTTTTTTCTTTCCCCGTGGCAGGAGCGAGAGGATGAAAAGCGATTATCGTCTGGGCTGAAGGCTGCGGAAAAGCAGGATCAATTAAATCCGAACACGCAAACAGAAAGAAAGTTTCTGTAATGTTTCACACGTCAAACTTTGAAATTAAATAAAAAAAAGAACCTCTTTTTACAGCTTTTACATTAAATCAAGTAACACTAATCAAAAAGGAATGCTTTAAACGTGTAGGTTCCCGTTAATGCTATTGCGATTCAAGAGCAAGAGACTTTACTTAAAGCATTTAAGGTAACTTGCACCAATGGAAATAGTGGAAAAAAATGCATAAAAACGGTAGTGATGAGTCATGCATGACATCATGATCTCTCATTAATGGGATAATAAGAATGATGAGAGGGTATAAGCTATCTCACACACACACACTTAAAGACACTTAGGCAGCTGATTGCACACACCCATTTGGAAGCACCGCCTCTGAACTGGCAGCTTCCATCTTTCTTGTGTGTTATTTTCCCCTTAAAGGATGTAAAGGTCAGTGTAGCGTGTGGTCAGAGTGCTAAACTGCCCGCTATGAAGAGAGTCAGAGATCCTAGCAGTTTTAGCAGGGGGAAAAAAACACACACCAGTGATACACAACGTCAATACACACCATCAGTACATTGGCACACACCATCAATACATCAATAATCTCCATCAGTCCATCAGCACACAACATCAAGGCGACAACACGACTTAAAAACTTCAACACACACTGTCAAGACAACAACAAACAACATCAATACATTGAAACACACCATCAAGACGTCAACACATGGGCAACAAAACGTCAACACATACCATCAAGACATCAACACATACCGTCAACACAGTAATACAAACCATCAAGACATTCACACCATCAGTACGTCAACACACACCATTAATGTGCCAACACACACCATCAAGACAACAACAAATGCCCTCAATATGTCAACACACACCATCAGGACATCATAATACGCATCAAAGCATCAACATATGACATCATTGCATCAACACACACCATCAAGACAACACACATCATCAAAACACACGCCAGAAATACAACATGCAAAGACAACATCAACACACACAATCATGAGAACAACACACATTGTTAATAAATAAATACTCAGTATCAATACAGTAACACAAGCTATCGTTATATCAACAAACACCACACACACACACACACACACACACACACACACACACACACACACATTCCCCAGTGTTGAGTTAACACTTAGCAGTGTTTGTTGTACGAGTCCAGTTGGACTCAAATAATATCTGAAAGAATGAAATCAACAAACCACTAAAACATCAACAAACACCATTGGGAAAAGAACATACCATCTAGAAAAACGCACCTTGTCTACGCAAAACACCAAAACACACCATTAAGACATTACAACACATCATACACAGGGTAAATGCACAACATCCGTACACATCGCAAACACATGCAACATTAAAACATTAATATAAAATCAACATACAGCCAGAAAACACACCATCAATACATGCTAACGATAGCACAATCAATCAAGCAACACTTTAACTTACCATCAACACCACACCGTGATCAACACACACACACACACACACACACACACACACACACTCAGCATAGCATCAACACTCACTATTATTACACTGAAATATATTACCAAGACACAGGAAAGACACACAGCATCAATGCGCACAAACACCTCATCATGGGTGTGGTTTAGTGTGTTTCATTTTCATTGATGGAGGCGGGGCTTCTTAGTGGGACTTAATGATGAGGAGGGGTGGGGGGCTCGTCAGTCTGAGTAACATTAGTCGGTTCTGGCTGAGAAAACGTCAGTAAAAAAAAAAAAAAAAAGAAGAAGAAGAAGAAGAAAATCACTCCTCAGACTGAAATGACAGTAAAGAAAAAATAATAACAGAACATGATTGAGCTAAAAAAAAAAAAAACTTTAGTTAATCTACAGTATCGAAGCCACAACAGGGTTAACTTTCCTCCGTTTTATCATTTTCTTCCCGCTTACCTCTCTCACCTGGAGGTAGCTGCTCACTAGAGAAAACTCATCATATCTGTCACTGCTGTTTTGCTTTGTGTTTCTTGACGAGCATCCCCTCATAGCGTTCTGCTGGAGACGTGCGAGCAACGCTGATCGACCTCTCAATCACACATCTCAGGCAACAGAGCGAGAGAGAGAGAGAGAGAGAGAGAGAGAGACATGAAGGGAAAAACGAGCAAAATTAATTAAATAGCAGAGAGACAGAGGCTCGGGCTATAAAGGTCTGCTGTTAGCATTTTTCTAGCCCATTGATTCCTTGTTACACGTCCACATTATGGCTCCCAGAGTCGCCATAAATCAAGCCGGAGCCCATTGTCCCTTTTTTTTCCCCGCATGCTCTCCCTAACGCCGATGCTGTTCTGCAGCGGCGAACCTAATCTATCGTTCGAATTCAAGGTCTGAAAAAGTGTGTGACCTCGCCTAGAGGATACTGAAGTTTTGATGAGAGCCAAGTGACCCGTGTCTGTCTCTCCGCATGCCTGTGCAGATGGCAAATCGCACTCTGGGTTTATCGGTCTTGACCCAAATAACAGATAGAGCGTTCACTCAGCGTCCACTTCCTTATCTGATGCTTTTGTTCCAGGCCAGATGCGCCCGAGGAGAAACCTGGGAAGGAGCTTTTAAATTTCCCTGTATGGACGCTCACGCGTGGGGACGTACTGCACAAGAGAAGCGACTGTTCTACATTTCGTCACAAGTTCCAGGAATGGTAAGGATTTTTAAACGCATGGTTTGGAGAAATATAACTTCTTTCTGCCACATTCTGAGTAATTCAAGCAGTACAGATGGCATAGTGTGCTTCTACATTCTCAGACTGCGAGAAAATTACTTAGAAAGTTCTTAGAAATGAATCATGCCAAATAGTTCAGACTACTTAATGAAATTGTCTGTTTCTCAGAAGCACCTTTTAAAAAACTATTCACTTGCTTTAATTGAGGTCGATTTGCCAAGACTTTTTTTATTCTGCTTCTGTACATTTGTACTGCGGCTATACAAAGCTTTAATATCTACGGTATTAAGGTAAATAATTAAGTTTTAGTTCCATGTAATTGTTGTATTTGGGACATGGAAATACTACTAATGAAAACATCCATCTCACAGAGTAAGCTTTCTGACAAGAAGAAACTCTACTGACAGGAAAGGACTACTCCTGGGGACGTGACTCACATAGCAACACTGACAGGAAAAAACAATAACTGACAAACAACATTTCTGACCAAAAAACAAAACTTAAATCACCACTCACAATGTAAAAACAAACAAACAAAAAACAAACAAACAAACAACAACAACAACAAAAAAAACACTGACAGAGAAACAATACTGACAATAACAAAACTCATGGTACAAACTATTCAAACAAAAAAAAAACACTGACATATCAACAATTCTAACAAAAAAAGAAACACTAGTGGGGAAACACTACTAATGGAAACACCACTCACAGAGTAAACCTTCTAACAGAAAAAAAAACACTTTTAGCAGGAAAAGACTAGTGATAGGAACATCATAACACTGACAGGAATAATAATAATAAAAAACAATACTGACAAACAACATTTCTGAGCAAAAAACAAAACATAAACACCACTCACAATGTAAAAAAACAACAACAAAAAAAAACACTACTGACAGAGAAACATTACTGACATAAAAACCACTACTGACAGGGAAACAATAATGACGATAATGGTAACTATTCTAACAAGAAAAAAAAAAAAAAACACTGACATATCAACAATTCTAACAAAAAAAGTAAATACTCCTGGTGGGGAAACACTACTAATGGAAACACCACTCACTTTTAACAGGAAAAGAGTAGTGATAGGAACACTGAGAGGAATAATAATAATAATAAAAAACAATACTGACAAACAACATTTCTGCCAAAAACATTAAAACACCACTCACAATGTAAAAAAACAAAAACACTACTGACAGAGAAACAATACTGACGATAACAATACTCATGGTACAAACTATTCTAACAAGAAAATAAAAACACTGACATATCAACAATTCTAAGATAAAAGAAAATACTGCTGGTGGGGAAACACTACTAATGGAAACACCACTCACAGAGTAAACCTTCTAACAGAAAAAAACACTTTTAACAGGAAAAGACTAGTGATAGGAACATAACAACACTGACAGGAATAATAATAATAAAAAACAAGAAAGAAAACAAACAAACAAACAAACAAATCACTGTGGATAGCGAAACACTACTGACACAATGAACACTACTATCTGGGAAAAACACTTTTGTAAAGGCAAAAAGTACTGATGGAAACAGTATAATATAAGTACTTTGGTTTGTCATTTAACTAAGAACTAGGACGGAAGTAAACCAAGAAATGTTATAACTAAAAAAACGTTAACTAAAAGCTAAATCCTATGTTAGCACATCCTTGAAGCTTAATTTGGGAACACCATATATTGTCGTTTTATAATTAAAACTGATTATGTAGTTTATAGTTAACAGATTTGATGTCCAGCTTTTATTTTAATAAAGCACTCATTTAGAGCGTGAAACATACAGTACTCTAGGGAGTGCCAAAAATTTGGCATGAAAGAAGATGCTAAAAATGTCTTAATATTAGTTTAGATATTCAAGTGAAAATCGTGTACTGATTAATTATTATTATTTTTTTTTTATGCCTTCTAAGCGTTTCCCATGAAACAGCCTTCTTTTCACCTCCACATGGAAAATAAGAATGCGTGTAACCCCGCACGACACTAAACACCCATGACAAAAATCAGCACCGCGCTCTGGAAAGCACTTAATCGACGGCCGTGTCTTCATCTCTTCATCTCTCTGTCTCTCCACCTCTCCTCCCCAGGGCCACCTGTGTATACAGAGCTTCTCAGTAATGGCCTTTTCACCAGAACTGCTCCCGACTTCCTCAGGGCTTTTACATCTCTCTCTCTCTCTCTCTCTCTCTCTCTCTCTCTCCGCCTCGACCCAGTAAGCCGTACTGTATATTCACTCAGCATGGTGGCAACACTTGTCTATAAACTACTCACAGATGCAGCATCGATGCAGCCGAAGCTACTGTAATTAGTACTGTACAATTAGCTTGCATCTTTACATTACGTGAATTTGTCTTTCACCTCATACTTATAATTTACGTGATCTATATCTTTCAATGTTAAGATGATGACCCCTTGAAAACGACACGTCATCAAACGTGACAGAAAAAAAAAAAAACAGTAGCTGTAATCTATCTTCCCTGTGAACAGCTAGCTATTAGCATTCAAAGAGAATTATTGTCATTGACATGTTAGGTAACATTTCAACAACTAATCTTCATATTGGTTCCTTTTTTTAAGAAAACAACCAAAAAAACTCTAATTTTTTGTGATTTTAAAAATGAAAATCAATATCTTTTTCGTTTTTGAAGGTTTTATTCTTCCACTTTTGGCATTGTTACATTTCTGTGGTACCATATTTCGTATTTGTGAGAGCTAGCTATGAACATTCTGAGAGAATTACTCTTATTAGAATGCTAGCTATGATTTGAGAGGGTTGAGGGAAAAAAATAGCTGTTATTAGCTTGTTAGCTGATGTGTGTTCCTTGGTGAAAAATATGCCAGTTTACTATCAGGACCTAAAATTGACAACAAAAATCTATGTTGAACTTTCTGCATCATCATATTTCTCTGCAGTCATATAGGTTAAGCTAAGTTAAACCTTTACTTGTCACATATACATTACAGTACAGTGAAATTCCTTTGCATATCTCAGCATACCTGGGGTCAGAGCACAGGGTCAGCCATGATAAAGCACCACTGGAGCAGATGGAGTTAAGGGCCTCGCTCAAGGGCCCAACAGTGGCAACCTGGCTGGATCGAAGTGCCGATCTTCAGTAACTCAGTGCCTTAGCCCTCTGAGCCACCACTGCCCCAACATACACTACATGGACAAAAGTACTGTATTTGGCTAAACCTGCAATGACATTTTATCCACATACATACTTTAAGTCAGTGCCTCTTTTGCAGGTATAACAGCTTCCACTCTTCTTGGAAGGCTGTCCACAAGATTTTGGAGATTTCCTGTGGGAATTCATACCCTTAATCGTGTAGAGTATTTATAAGATCAGGCACTGATGTTGAACGAGAAGGCCTGGCTTGCAATCTCCGTTCCAGTTCATCCCAAAGGTGATTGATGGGGTTGAGGTCAGGGCTCTGTGCGGGCCAGTCAAGTTCTTTTACACTGAACTTATCAAACACTTTATAGTCCTTGCTTTGTGCACTAGGGTAAAGTCATGTTGGAATAGAAAAGAGTCCTCTCCAAACTGCTGCCACAAAGTTGGAAGCATAGCATTGTCTACAGTAAGATGTCTTGATATGCTGAAGCATTAAAATTGCCCTTCACTGGAAATTAGGGGCCTGATTGCAACATGAATGCAATAATTATCATTTTTTAAAATTGTAATTATAACAGATTTGTCCAAATACTTTTGTTTATATAAAGTGAAAAGTAAAAACCAGTCATTACCATTTAGTGAGCATTCTTTCAGTTTTATTAGGAAGCTAGCTAACATTTGTGACCTTTGTAATATTGTAAGCTGACTTTAGCGAATCTTGGTTGTTTGACGGAAAAGTCAGTCATTTACCAGCAAACTCAAACCCCATACTTTCTGCATAACTATATATTTTGAAAAAAAAAAAAAAAAACATGTATACTGTAACATTTTGTGAGCGCTATCTATTAGCACCGAGAAGGTGTTATTATTAGCATGCTTGCTAACATTTGAGAGATTCAAAATACAGCTGTTGTTAGTTAGCTTTAGCTAATTTTGGTTCTTCCAGTTTACTACCATGAACTTAAACTGATGTGATTTTAAAGTTGAGATTTATATATTTTTCCTTAGTGAAGATTTTTTTTCTTCTTCTACTGTCTGCATTTCTATCTACTCATAGTTTTATAAAGTGATATTATTAGAACTAGAAAGATCACATCTTTTCCACATTCTAATGGTTGGAATGTTAAGTGAAGCTTCTGACTCATATCTTTAGAAATTTGTGTAAGAAACAGGTGTAGAAGTGTTCCTAATAAAGTGTCCAATATATACATATACAGTGGTAATATGAATTGAATCCGTTTCCGAGGTAAGTTCTTAAAGAGAAATTTCGTATTGCAAAATGCATATTCTCATAGAAAATGATGTAAATGCTTATAATCCGTTCCAGCCACAGAAATATTACTAATATTACCAATTTCCAACACTATAATCATATTTTCTGCATATAAAAACAATCAAAAACATTTAACAAAGACATGTAAATGAAGTAAAATGTGAATTCAATAGACATAAAACCACTTTGGTAATGACTTTAAATGCTGCACATCCCCCCCCCCCCTCATTTCTCTTTCTTTCACCTCAGTCGGTGTTGTCATTGTACTTCTTGTCTTTTTTCCTTTTACTGTTTATTATTGTTTTTTTCCCTGTTCTTTCTGTTGCAGTTTGCACATTGAGTTTTTGTCCCGAATCCGCCAATCCGCTTTCGTTCCAGATGTAAATGTTGCACTTCTCACTATTGCTCTTCATGCTAATGCTTTAACAGCTGCGCGTTGTTAAAAAAAATTCAGCTGCGTGATCCGTGACTGTATTCAGCTGCATCTGGAAACGAAGCCTATGGAGGGATTGAGACGGATGTTGGAACCATCTGGCCATTTCTGCTGACATTCTGACTTTGTGTTTGTGTGTGTGTGTGTGCACGAGTGAGATCGTGTGTGACGATGAAACGCGGTGATGCTGCTGCTTCACAAATGGCAGGACATAAACCCTTCTCAGATGGAGGTTGTTTGTGATTTTAGATGTGGAAACATCACATATTGTCTCTCAGTGCATTATTACTACACTCATAAGGGGAAAAAAAAGTGTGTGTAAGTGTGATTCTTTGAGTATTTTTCATCATCGTTGCTGTGCTTGAGGCCGGCTCCGGATCTCACCTGCATTCTGAGTCCTGCATCACATCGGGGGAATTTCAATCGAGAGCACAGCGGGATGTCTGCCTCATTTAGCAGCGGGAGGCTTTATGAACCGAGGGGAGTAAAGGACAGAAGGTTAACTGAGAAATTCACTGGCTATTGCTTTTGACTCTTTCTCTCTCTCTCTCTCTCTCTCTCTCTCTCTCTCTCTTTTTAAAATAGAGCCTCTTTTTCTAAACCTACATGTTCTGTTCACTACTTGTCTTATTGACTTAAAGCAGAACAGCTGTGTATAGAAGGTCTGTGTTATAGAAAGAAATTACTGTAATTACTGTTACCATGGTGAAGTTGACCATTTTATTGTGTTTTATTTCTTTTTGCCAACCAATACTTTTTTCTTTTTTGTAATTTATGAAAATAACTCATAAATAAATGTTATACTTTTTATCCATTCATGCTACCTGATAATTATTAGTTACTTCCTGTGATCCGTATCCTAGAGTATAGAGCAGTCAGTAGTGTTAGTATTTTTTAAAATATGAAATATATTTTACGGAAATTCATGCAAATTTAAATTTACAGCTTAATCTCCAAAAATTGGAGACTCCTTCCAAACATCTTAATGAAAACCTCAAAAAAAGTAATAAATAAACCGAGTTCTTATTCAGTTTGCGATGCGTCTTCTTGTACTGTAAAGCGTCACTATGGAAACAAGTAGCATTTTCTTTTTATATTGTACTAAGGTTAATTTGATGATGTGGCTGCATGGTTAAAAGCAGGTACAGTGTCTAATGCATTCAGGGCAAAGCTCCATGCCTTTCAGGTGCTCCTGTCCGAGCCTGCCTGGTCAGCACTTTGTAATCAAATCCATTCTGTTATTAAAAGATGCTCTTGACACTTGACTCCATCAAAACAAAAAGTCGGCATAATGCAATTTGGTTCGGGGGGGATCTGGGTCAGGGTCAGGGCCAGAGCTCTGTAGGGAATTTCATATCGCATCCTCAGTGTTCACGCCACAACAAAACGTTTTCTTTGAGTTCATGACCAAGTTTTTTTTTTTTTTTTCTCTTTCCGTCCCACGCCCCCCACCACCACCCAGGGAGGGGGGGGGATTGTGAAGTGCATTTTTTTCATTTCACACCTGAAATTGCTTCTCCACCATTAGGTTTGAATAGGCACTAACGGCCGATTGGTGGTGTACGATCAGGGAAAAAAACAGGGCATTTCTGGAAGCTTTATGGGCTGGAGCGTAAAACGGTCGCGCAGTCACAATTACCTAACATTTATTTTTTTATACATGGCTTATGACTTTTTTTGTGACAGTAAGAGGATCACATTGTAATAAATATTAAATATTTTACCACAGTTTCATTTCATTTAAAACAAAGAGATAAAAAAAAAAGTTCTTAATTACATCGATGGCAGATTCATCACCTTGTAACAATTACTTGTATAGTAAAAATGAGTTCTTTATAAAGCTATGAAATAAATTCCTTGCAAAGGTCAATCTCACCATGGGGAAAAAAAAAGTATAGGCATAATTCAACTGGTCTGATACACTAAAAATGTAATTGGCTACATCTGCTTATATTGACTAAAGCTTTTACTTACTTACTTACAGTTACCAATTACAATTACAAGTCAAATACTAAGCATCAAAAAGTACAAAAATTATATATATATAAAAAAAAAAAAACTATTCTGCATTCTGCTTTCTTTAAAAATTACAGAATTTGTAATAAACCTGTACTCTCTCATAAATGTTTGTCATTTAATGCCAAATGATTCATGATGCTTATCTGAAGTTAATTATATTATATTATATTATTTATTTATTTATGAAATCTTTTCTCCCAATGGCCATAAAATTATATAACTAATCTCTGTAACGTTTACACTACGGGATAGGGACTGTCAGTAGTTACTGTTCAATATTACATTATGACACAACTGTTCCCACAAACTCAATATACGATCCAAGTGCAATATCTGATTACCAGAGCGATTTGCGCAATTTCTTCCTTTTCATTTACATTCCAAGTGCAATATCTGTATATTAATTATTTTTAGTGCAATATATAACTTACTGTAACTTACTGTGTGCTATATTTAATTGTATTTTCTATTTATTTATTTAAAAAATATAATAATCTATTTTTTTTTTCTTTCTTCCTGGTAAATCGATCAAACCAACTGTAACCAAGACAAAACATTTCCCTCTGGGATTAATAAAGTTCTTTTGAATCTTGAATTTATCTTTTAGATTTGCTTGTTTTCTTGGTGAAAAGACCACAATAAACCTTGTCTGGACAAATTTCACTTCTATAACCCTCAAACTGTCATCATAATCGCCGTTTTTATTTATTTATTTATTTATTTATTTATTTATTTATTTTGCCATGTATTTATTAAAAGTGACTTCTCCGTGTTTATATTCATGTTTTTCTCTCAACGTGTAAACACAATTTTGGGATTTTTTTTTTTTTTTACCTTTAAAAAGGAGCCTGGTGCCTTCTGAACAGCACACTGTATTTCATGAATAATGTTTTCTCAGATTCTCTATTCTGATTGGGCTGATTGGTTCAAACAGGAACTTGTGGAATGCCTCATAATCTAAAGCTAATAATAAACATCGGCAGCATGGTGGCTCAGTGGTTAGTACTGTCAACTTGCGCTTCCAGGGTCCGGGCTCGATTCCGACCTCAGGGTCTGTGTGTGTGGAGTTTGCGTGTTCTCCCTGTGCTCGGTGGGTTTCCTACAGGTACTCTAGTTTCCTTTCATAGTCCAAAGACATGCAGATTAGGCTAACTGGCATTCCCAAATTGCCCATGGTGTGTGAATGTTGACCAGAGGTCCCACCACAGGCATGAAAATGGGAATAAATACAATAAGCCTCTACAGTCCCTAGTAGGACTACAGAGGATCCAAAATGGATGGAAGGAACAATAAACATCATAATAGTCTTTGGTTTGTCCATTTTCTTGGCAACATGGCATTTTTTTCTCTCATTAGTAACTTAAAGAGAGGAGAAAAAGCAGATGGTTAGGGAATGATTGTTTACACCATCTACAATATAAGTGACAAAAACATGAACTGATTTGAAAACTGATACTGTAGCATTAAAAGATAAAAGAGTACAAGGGTTTTTTGTGTTTGTAAAAATTGTCATGATTGTCTCTGTCTCATTGTGTTGTTTCTCTATTGTTTCAGTCACCTTCATTTCCCAGTGGCATGCATGTGTGTGTGTGTGTGTGTGTGTGTGTGTGTGTGTGGTTTGTGAATTCACACCTTCAAAGCTGTGAACTGATGCATGTTGAACGGCCTGGCTCTTCCACACGCGCGGCCAGATATAGAACAGCAGTCATGTTTACCGTCCACACTGAGAGACACGACCTTTTGGAAACCGACGTATCGACAGCCTTGACATTCATGCAGCAGTTCCATAACTCAAAAGCCCTTGAAAGAAAAGAGAGGAGTCCTCTTAGAGCATCGATCCTTCAAGAAAACCTGGAGAAGATAGCATTTCTTTCTTTTTTTTTTTGGAACACCAATTTCATGCTCGCATTGCAATGCGGTGACAAAATAGTGTGGCATGTTATTCATCAAAGGAAAGGTGGAATTGTGTGTAAGAGGGAAGAATAAAGCACAGATTAATTTTAGGATGAAAAAAAATAAATCGAAACGCTGTGACGGTGACACGTGCTGAGCACATAGAGCGCTATTTAAAATCAGCGCCCGTTGCTCAGCACCCACGTCTGTCGCTTTTTCATTCCCGACCTGGGCCAAATTGGGAGGAAAATCAATATGATAAACTGCTACTTGTTTTGTTCCCAAATTGTTTCGGTTTGGAAATCAATGCAGGGGCCCGGGTCATTCTTCAGAGTATGAGGAGGACACACAAGGTGTGGTAGGTGAGTGTTTGTGTGTCCGGGTGTATACGTGGGAGGATGCTGAGGCTCTGGATGTGATGTTAAACCTCAGTGTGTTCCTAAAGAAAAATGAAAAAGCAGAGGTTATGTCACTGAGACACGAGATGGTGAAAGAGAGAGAGAGAGAAGGTTGTGAAAGAATGAGAGAGACAGAAAGAACCAGGCTAGTGGAAAATAGAAGGAGCTGATGGATGGGAGGAGGAGAGCAGGTTTATCAGTGGCTGACAGACACAATAAAAAATAACCTTCGCTGTACGGACGCTGCCCAAATTAATATGGAGCAGCCAGGCATGGAGCCATTAGGCGCACATCGACAGCGTCATTAAGTCAGTGGCCAGATTATGCTCGGTTACTGATGACATGTGGGACCGACTGTGTTTGTCGCTTGACCTCAGGAAAAAAAAAAAAAAAATCCGGAAAACTTAGCCCGGGACCCTGCGACGACAGCCGACCCCCACCAGTTCCGTCTCATGTTCACGAAACGGTGTCGATCAATTCACAGTCTGGCATGCACCCGTTACCGCGCCATTTATCATCCCAGTTTCCGTGTATTTTTGGAGCCAGATCTCTTCAATCAGGACAGGAGATGGGAAGGCACATGGAGACGAGGGCGCAGCTTTATCTTTCGCTAGTCTCAGGGTGTATATGTGACGGAATTAGCTGATTCGTCATCCTGAGACCCAAATCCCAGCGCTCATTAGCAAATCGACACCTGTTTGTTTGGTTCAAGTTTTATTTTTTCGCTCCAAGCAATTAATGCTCTTTGGTTTAATTGGGACTTGGAGGATTTTTTTTTTTACTTGTGTACTTTGAGAGCCAACTATTTAATTTTGGAGCTAACGCGTTAGATCAGGGATCTATCCCGAGATCAATCATGAGCTTGAGAAATACTGTCTTTGTGGATTTCTCCAGTTTGTCCGTTCTTTAAGTAAATATTTCTTCATTTACTGCTTAATTGACCGGTACTACAAACCTCTGACACTGGATACTCTTTTACCAATTATAGCACTACAAAAGAAAAGTTTTGCAGATCAGCTTAGTTTAGAAAGGTGACCTTCTAGGAAAGAGCAAAAAAAGAAAGTGAAACAATCAGGTTTTTAACCTTAGGATCCCGTCCACATGTGACAAAATTCATTTTCTTGCTCTGCAGACTTCCAGATATGAGGTAGCGCAATTCAGCATGGGGTGCACGGAATCAGATGAACTTTAGGCAGGCGGGTATATCGAAGTCAAATAGCCTATTTACACCTTTTAATAGACTTTATTAAAGAGAGAAGATATTTGCGAAGCGAATAAGAACATTCATCGTACTTTATTGTGTGAACTATACAGGATTGTATTCATCCTAGTATAGCAGAGCTTCTGTTCAATCAGTTGCATACAAATGTAAATCTGAGTACGTGTAATCCTACAGTAAGTAGCGGAAAATACAACAAAATAAAGATTAAAGATCACACACAGTTTGGAATAAAGTATGCAATTACGTTTGCGTTAAGTTATACAGAACATGTTTTACTGCATCTGTTTTGATGATTATTTTTTTGTTGTTGTTGTTGCTCCTGTTCGAAAACGTTCAATAACAGTATCTGACGTAAATGCACGATGACTCACATTGAATTTTGCGAAACCAGACAAACAGACGCCGCACTCCGCCTCACCACTGGTGATTTCATAAGTGAGTAGTCGCTTCACTTTTTAATCGCACTTGTTTTTTTTTTTTTCCAGAGTGACGGGAGATGAATTCATATTCAAGTCATTTTTAGTCAAGAGCTGTTTCCTTAACAGATGTTCACAGCAGCAGAGGCTAGCTGTCAGCGCAGCGAGGATATGCTTTTCTCTCGCTGTTCACTTAAAGGTGTAATAAGCAGGATTTTAAAAAAAAAATTTTTTTTACCTTGTGCCTGTCAGTCACACTTCTTGCCTGGAGCTGGCCGAAGTGGCGCGTCATAAAAGATGCAGCTAGGTAAGACCGCACCACTGTCAGCTCTGAAAATTTTATTACATTTCCTTAACTGGTATTTTTTTTTTTCGTTTATTGGTTTTAGAGTAATATTTTATTGTTTAAACAGTGAAAAGCATATGATGAGTAGTCTCATCTGATCAGTGACACAATCATAGTCTTTGACCTGGGATATAGTCATAAGAACAATACGAGCATTAGCTCCGCCCACATACCCAACTGTGACCTCTGTAATTGTTCATACTGTATTAATGCAATACTTAATGCAATACCCAATGCAAACAAATGGAATCATCTTAATTGACCAAGAAAGTCACCTGACCTCAACCCACTGAACTGAGGTAGGAAGACCCATCAAAATGAGGAAAATAGTGTCACTGTCCAGATCTGTGGCCTTTTGACCATCTCCGAATGTGTTGATCTCACAACAGTTTGAATGTTAAGCAGCATAATATGAGTGTATGATCGATTCACATAGCCACTTTTTCCAACCATGGTGATAAGAAAATCAACCAAAAAGTCCAACCTTGAGGTGGATGGGCTACAATGACAAATGATCGTGTTGGGTTCCAGTCGTGTTGACCAAGTACAGGAATCTAAAGTTACAGTGGACACAGGATCACTAACACAGGACAGTTGAAAACTAGCGGTGTTAATATTTATACAGCGACGCATCAATCTAGAAATTTTTTAACGCATTGCTACTTTAAAAAATGCAAATTAATCATATGAACGATGACCCTAATGTCTTCCCATAATCGCTGGGCGTGTGTGCTGTGTGTGATAATGCCGCATTTAACGTGGATAATAAGACAACTGAGGAAACATCACTTTGGTGTGCTGAACAACAAGTGTCATAATAAAAAGCTTCTAGAAGGACGTTTGGATAAAACCAAAGTTGTGTACTCAAGCTGCCTTCAAGGGGAACAATTTTTTTCAAGAAAAACATAAATATTAATTAGACACTGAAAAAGGCTGTGAAAGTGAGGCAGGTGGAAAAAAAAAACTTTTATTCTTTTATACGTTTAAGTAGCAATAATGACCTCAGTGTAACTGCATTTCTAATCAATGACACATGGCGACTGCACTCTTTCACTCAGTGTTAAACAGAAGAAAGACATTTTGCCAAAGCTAAGGAGAAAGCGTATTTTAAAACTGTTTATTAACTAGATTCGAATTTTTATTCAATTGACATGACTATTGAAAACACAAAAATGTTTTCGAAATAAAAGTTGGTTTCCGGTGTAAACATTGCACAAACATTTGCATCATTACTTCTGCTATTCTGTTTTTCACTTTCTCCCTGCTGAATTATGCTGCACAACAGATTCTGCAAGAAGCACACCCTGGCCTAAACCCAAAACCCTGGATCATCAATATGACCAGTCGAATCTGCAGGTATTTGTTCCAAGCACACGCCGCAACACCTGAATTCCCTAATTACGTCCTCTACATTCATAAACATCACTTTAGTGAAATCAGGAGGTGTTATGGAAGGAACGGAACAAATACCTGTGGCCATGCACCAGTCAAACCAAGCACCCTTGCCAGGTTTAGGCTGACGCCACGAAGCAGGCTGATAAATAAATGAATATAGTGCACACAGAGTACTGAGCGCTAAGACACGTTAGCATAAATAAGACACAGTGCGAATTTGAATGAGCGTGGAACGCAAGTCCTGGGGAAAAAAAAAGAAAAAAAAAGAAAGAAAAAACAGCTTTGATGTGAAGCAACGGCCCAGGCACTGAAGACGGACAGGTAGGCAGCGGAAGGATCAAAGTCAACAACAAACACTTCTCACACACTCAATATTTCATAAGGCACATGACCACTAGAGCTACAGGGCCTCCTGAACATCACCTCATGATCGATGTGTGTTGATTAGCTCACGGTCTGTTTTTAGCGTAAGCCCAGAGTGCCTGAAGTGCTTCTTATCTTTCACACATCTCACTCTGCTGTCTTCTCAGAGCTGGCAGGGTGTGCTTGGCTTCATATTTTTGTGGGGGGAAAAAAAAGATGCGCGGGATCTGAGCCGAGCAATACAAAGACATGCCTTCATTTTTGTCTCGAGTGCTGAGTGATGTCTACACTAGGAAATATAACTTGCGCTGACTGCAATGAAAGCGTATCTCCATCCCTCCCTGACTCCCTTCACTCTGTCATGAACTCATTTTACTTACTGATTTTTGTGACAACGTCGTGATATATGGTCAGAGGACTGACACATATCACCTTCGCTCCATTTTTTGACGCTTATGATGCTAGACGCACATTACGAAACAAAATGTTTTCATTTTAATTTGAAATGAGTTCCATCACTGGTGCAGCCATCTGTACATCAGATGTAGAGTTTGGAAGTGTTTAATGCAGCGGTGCTTAACCCTTTATGAACTGTAATCACAATACAAGGGCTTAAAAGTTACACGGCCCCCAAAGTCTTATGTCAGCTGTAATATTTAACACAGATTTGATTTTATGGACACAAGAGCACTGAAATCTGCCTCACATTAAAAGTTCTAGAAAAGAAACTCAGTTGCACATAATACTTTCATGAGTGTAAAGCTAAGTTTGCACCAAAAAATGAAAAGTGAAAATATAAAATAATATTCTGCACACAGAATGATGTGGAACATTTCTGGGCATTCTTGGGTAGGTTAACTAAATAAATTGAAGCATAGTTTTGTCTGATGGAAAAGCAAACAGCAGTAATTTTTGAATGATGAAATGTTATAAAAATTTAGGAATTTTCAGGAGTTAATCCTAATAATTTAGGAGTTATGATTTCAGAATTCTGACTTGTTTCCTTAAAATTCTGAGGAAGAAAAAATAAGCATACTAATTCTGACATTTTTAAATAAAATTTGGTGACAAGTTACAATTCTGAATAATGTCTGATCTGTTTTCTTACTTATAAAATTCTGAATTCTGAAATTTGTTGACAAAAATTCTGACTTAATTTGTTTAGCTGTGCATTTATTGATTGAGCACTGTGCTACGTCTGAACTGACTGCACTATATTTTATGTATAACATCTTCTATTTTTAACTGTTTTATTCTGAATTTAAAAAACAAACAAATTGAAATTGTTTTAAAAGTTTTTATTGCTATTATTTTCTATTTCATTTTATGATTATTTTCTTCTCTTTTATGTAAAACACTTTGAATTGTCTATGAAATGTGAAATGTGCTATACAAATAAAGTTGCTTTGCCTTGATCTATCTTAAAATTCTGACTTATTCTGTCAGAATTCTAAATTTTTTTTAGTATATCCAAAGTCTTATCTTAAAAGACTTCTCATCTTAAAATTCTGAAATAAAGAAAGATTTACTATTTCTATAATCCTGGGCCCATATTCACAAAGCTTCTTAAGCCTAAACGTTGCTCCAAGTGACGAAATTGTAAGAAAAATCTTAGAATTATAGCATTTTCTTAGAATTTTCCCTTAAATTTAGGATAAAATCTTAGTAAAGATAAAAATTATTCACAAAACATCTTAGCCCTAAAAACAGCTCCTGAGGTAAGATTTGTTAAGAGTAGAGCGAAGGACTTTTAAGAGGTTTAAGAGTTTCTCTAGCAGAGGACAAAATGGCAGAAGGAAGAAATATTCTCCAAACACTGAACGTAAAGCTAAAAGTAAACACTGCTTTTCTATCCATTTTTTCTTGTTGTTTTACTTCCTTCCATCTCTCTTGGATTGTTGGCTACATACCATCCAACAGTGCAAATTAATTAGACTGTCCTGCAATCATGTAAATTATAAAAGCTGAGACATTTTGATCCCATCAATCTGAAATGGATTACAAGTAATAAAATCAGTACGGTAAATAAATTTGAGAACTTAAAATATAGTAACTACTGTGTGGAAATTGGTTGCTTCAAAAGTAGACAAATTTTCAACATTTGGGTGTTTCACTGTTGGTTCTATTATCATGTATTCTGTTTTCACAAAGAGCACATTTCAAAACCTTTACAGAGGTCGGAGGTTTTATCAACCAATCACAGTCTTTGAATTTCTGCATTATCCCTAGCAATGGAATCAACCACACCTCCTCCCTAAGATAAAGGTTTTTCTACTTTCCTTACTCAGAGTTGCTCTAAAAGGTTTCCTAAATCACTTTTAGTCTAGGACTCCCAGCTAGGACTTTTTACGCTAAGATAGGAGCTCTCTGAGATAATTCTAAGAAGCTTTGTGAATACAGGTCCTGATTTGTCCAAAATTACTTACTTATTATTTAAAAATTCTCACAAGTATGGTATTAGTGAGTATGTTCTCACAATTTAACTTAATTATCTCAGCGACATACAATTTTAGAACTAATGTATACACATTTTAAAAGATTCATTTCTGAATTAGAAGTTGGCTAAAAACATAACTTAAAATTCTAATTAGTCTCAAAGTTTGATTATATAAAAAACATAACTATCCTACACATATACGGTGTTAATGAAAATATCAGCATTCTGACAAAATTTGGAGATAATAAATAACAATAATAATGTAAAAAAATTGACACGCTTCTGCTGCCAAAAAAATAAATACATATTTTATTTTCTATCTTACAGACTGCAGTCGGATTATATTTTCATGCTCTGTGGCTGTGTTCATATGACACTGCATAGATACATCTTTACCGTTGCATGTTACAATGTTTCTATAGTTAAATCTTGTGTATTACTAAAAATTCCAGAAAACTTTTTTTGTGTACTATAATAAAAATAATGCTTGGTAAAAAAAAAAAAAAAAGGACTCCTCCCACATCTCAGATGGCCTCACATGACTCCAAGGTGGAGAACCCATGGTTTACCGCATTTACCTCATATAGCTACACACTAGTGAAATTCTAACGGAGCCGTAAGAGCTGTCTTTTTCTCCCTCAGCCTCCTTCTTTTTCCCTGCGGAAAAGCAGAAAGCACTTTGTGGCTGACCTTTCCTGGCGTGCGGTGGCTGAAATTGGATGATTGCTTGCTGTGTTAGTGGACAGGTGACAGGTGGCGGTACCTTCGAGCTTGGAGGCTGGAAATCTTTCCAATCCAGTCTTGGCCTCCCACTGCGATCAAAAAGCTTTCTGAAGCTGGAGGGCAATGTAATCATATATTTATACCGTTATTTTGCCGAGCGCACTTGTGCAGTTCTCACCGGGCTCGCGATCTGTGTGAATGTAGAGAGAACAGGTGGAGATGTTGTTGGAAATGTGGATGTTTTGTCTCTATTTCCGGTACCGTACATAGAGTCGTACAAATATAAAAGATATTTCTGAGCCGCAAACGCTTTGTCACAGTCGTGTGCGCACATACTTTTCCCAGAAGCCTGTGTGTTTTGCTAGTGTCACATCATTAGAAGCGAAGCGTCTTTACGGATGTTTTGCTAAATAATTGGGTCCTCTGCTCCACCTTCCTGCTGATGGCAGAAGGCCAGTGTTAGCTCAATCTGTCTGACGCCTGGGCCAATATTATTTTCCCCTAAAGTAACACTGCTTGGCAAAGGTACATTAGAAAAGCTCCATGCTGCCAAATAATATCAGAAACAGCTGCTGGTGAAACCCATGCTCTCTAAGCAAGACAATTAGAAAACGGTGAATTAATGGGAATTCCCTTTGAGGTGCTTTATGTTTTTTTTTTTTATCAAGCAAAAAGCGAATAAAACTTTTGTTGTGTTAGTCCGTTTGCTTCAATCCTAGTCTCAAGTTATTGTCTTCCTATGTACATTTCAGGTCATGTACCCATTTTATTCGAATCCAGTTAATGACTTTTGTTTGGGTTGTGTACTGTAATTTTCTACAACATTTTCTTAGCAGTTCTGTCCAAGTTGTATCAGATGATTATAGTGTTATGTGCACTTGTTTAAATCTAATATTGTTCCTACAGAAACAACACAAAGAATCAAAGTGAAAGTACAGTAAGTAAGTCTCGGGCTTAATCAGAGACTTTTTCGATTTGTAGAAGAAGCTGGTGACGGGACGGTTGTTTATACAGTACCTACTATAAGCTAAGTTGTAAAAAGAAGTAGATGTTCCACAGCATTAAGTATAACTATAAATGGATAAAAACTGCTCTTTAATGGTCTTTAATATCAACTATCAGCACAAAATTGAGTGTTCTATTCCTTAAAGTATAATACTAGTAGTACTTGCCATCATGTTGTGTTTCTGTGGAAATACTTTTATGTAGAACTTTACAACTTTCAGATGTACAAGATACAAACAAAAGAAGGATGCATTCAAGACCACCATTGACAATTCTATGACCAGCTTTGGCCAGAGATTGATTCAAGACAGGTTTTGAGTGGTGGAGACCAAATTACTTCTAAAGGAAAATGAGACCAAACCAAACTGAGGATAATAAGAACAACATCTTTTGAAAGCCAAGTCCTGATTTCATGTTTTTTATTTGTGCATTGTGCCAATGGTTGTCTGTCTGTTTGCTATAAGAATTAATTACTTCTTGTCAAACTCTATGACTGCAAAATAAAAACACTCTGAGTCGAGTCCGAGACTGTCATATTTATTTGTTTGGAAAAATGTAAGTACAAATGTAAATTACAGATATGTTATTAAAGAAAACTTATGGAGACTAAAGTTCTGGGTATGTATTCACAAAGCTTCTAAGAATTCTCTCAGAGAGCTCCTATCTTAGCCTAAAAGGTCCTAGCTGGGAGTCCTAGACTAAAACTGATTTAGAAAACCTCTTAGAGCAACTCTGAGGAAGGAAAGTACAAAACCCTTTATCTTAGTGTGTAGGTGTGGCTAACCCCGTTGCTAGGGATGATGCTGGAATTCCAGGATTGTGATTGGTTGATAAAAAATAACCTCTGACCTCTGCAAAGGTCTTGAAATTCACTCTTTGTGAAAATAGACTATATGATAATAGAACACAAGGTTTGTATATAAAGAAATTGTATAATCATGACTACAGGCAACTTCATGCAAAGTTTATGTTATAGGCTACATTTCTTAAAGTCAATTAAAACAGCCAAATGTTGAAAATGTGAAGCAATTTCAACACAGTAGTTACTATATTTAAGTTCTCAAATTTATTTAACGTACTGATTTTATTATTTGTAATCCATTTCAGATTGATTGGCGCAAAATGTCTCAGCTTTTACAATTTACATGATTGCATGACAGTCTAATTAATTTTCACTGTTGGATGGTATGTCGCCAACAATCCAAGAGAGATGTAAGGAAGTAAATAAATAAGAAAACCAAATTGGACCGAAGAGCAGTGTTTACTTTTAGCTTTGTGTTCTGTGTTTTAGAATATTTCTTCTTTCTGCCATTTTGTGAAAATTGAAACTCTTAAGCCTCTTAAATGTCCTCCGCTCTACTCTTAACAATGAGCTGTTTTTAGGGCAAATATGTTTTGTGAATCATTTTTATCTTAACTAAGATTTAATCCTAAATTTAAGCGGAAATTCTAATCACTAGGAGCAACTTTTAGGCTTAAGAAGCTTTTTAGAATTCTCTCAAAGAGCTCCTATCTTAGCTTTGAAAGTCCTAGCTGGGAGTCCTAGATAAAAGTGATTTAGGAAACTTTTTAGAGCAACTCTGAGTAAGGAAAGTAGAAAAACTTTGTGCAATCCTACAGGGTCCAATAAGGGTCTAATAAATCTTAGTGAGGAGGTGTGGTCGACCCCGTTGCTAGGGATGATGCAGCAATTCAAGGACTGTGATTGGATAATAAAAAATAACCTCTGACCTCTGCAAAGGTTTTGAAATGTGCTCTTTGTGAAAACAGAATACATGATAATAGAACCAACAGTGAAATCATAATTTTTGTATATGAAGAAATTGTATAATCATGAGTACAGGCACCTTTATGCAAAGTTTCTAGGCTTAATGTCTTAAAGATAATTAAACACCCAAATGTTGAAAATGTGTCGACTTTTGAAGCAACCAATTTCCACACAGTAGTTACTATATTTAAGTTCTCACATTTATTTACTGTACTGATTTTATTACATGATTACAGGACAGTCTATTTAATTTGCACATTTGGATTGGTATGTAGCCAACAATCCAAGAGAAATGGAAGGAAGTAAAACAACAAGAAAACCAAAATTGAAAAAGCAGTGTTTACTTTTAACTTTATGTTCAGTGTTTGGAGAATATTTCTTCCTTCCGCCAATTTTTTACCTTAGGAGCTGTTTTTAGGGCTTAGATGTTTTGTTAATACTTTTTATCTTTACTAAGATTTAATCCTAAATTTAAGGGGAAATTCTAAGAAAATGCCATAAGTCTAAGATTTTTCTTAGAATTTCATCACTAGGAGCAACTTTTAGGCTTAGGAAGCTTTGTGAATACGGGCCCTGGAGTGCAAGACTAATATCGAGGCCCACACTTATAGTACCAACCAGTAGAACCAGTTTTAGAAGGTTCCAACTCTTAACTGTCCAAGGAATACTTCAAGATTTCTGGACACTAAGATTTTAGTTACATATAAGCATTTCCTAAGAAACAGAAAAAAAAAGAAAAAAAAAATCCTATCCAAGGAGACTTATGGTATGAGCCGGGGTACACCATGGACTGAGTGCACATTCACACACTATGGGCAATTTGGAAATGCCAGTTAATCTTATCTGCAGTTTAATCCACTGGATTGGACTATGGAAGGAACCCGGAGTATCTGGACGAAAACACACCAAGCACGATGTGAACATGAAAACTCCATGCACATAAACCTGAGGTGGGAATCGATTCTGGACCCTGGAGTTGCAAGCTGATAGTGCCAACCACTAAGCCACAGTGCCACCTTGATTTATTTCTTCTTGCTTGTAAATAATGGACTTTTTAAAAAAAAATATATATAAGTAAGGTCCATCAGTGTAACATTTCGTAATTCTTTTTGACAATTGAAATTAAAAGAATTCTCAGTAGAAAATTGAGACGTTTACACCCTACACTCTTCCTCCCCTGGGTCAGCATAATTTGCTCGGAATCTCAGAAAAGCTCCACCCAGGCTTGAGAAGTAAGACAGGCTTTAAGGACCACAGCGATTGGATTAAGCACTTTCCTTCTGATGTGCTGAGGTCAAGTGGGAACATTGCAGGTTTTATTTTACTTGCATGCTGGTTACATGAGCAACGTTATATTAATAGTGAACAAAATTGCGTTCTGTGGAGAGAGCTTTTACATCTAAGTAATGATTAAAAAAAAAAAAAACCTTTATTGTTGTAATGAGATGTATTCAAAGCTGTGATGTACATTATGTCTTGCATAGCTAATTACAGGGATGTGAATTTTCTTTGGTCCTTTGCAGTTTAACAAGAAAATACCCAAGGCTTTTGGTTAATGCTCAGAAATAGGCTATATCTTCCCTATTAAATCTGGCACACGCATTAAAAGGGCCAAATAAACTCTGAGACATGTGTATGTGTATTTTGCCGTGAAAATTGGCATACTCCTAGAGATTTCCTGGAACTCCCAGGTCCTTGTAGGATTCTCTTCAAAGCCTCTCTTCAATCTCACCAATCTCAACAAAAAGCTATGGAATTGTTTGACATGTTAATTCTATCTGTAGATGTTTCACCAGAAACAATTGATTAGTGCCTTCCTGCCACTCGTAGACTCACTTCTGCGGCACTCCTGCACACTCCCCGAAGTCAGAGGGCTGTCCTGGTTCTCTCTAAACTAGTGAACGTGGCACGGTGACAGTAGGATTGAGAAGTGACTGAGGTGCTAATTAAAGAGAAGTGCTACAAGTTCAGCAAGAAGTTGTTTTCTGCTTTCTGGTGAGATTGAAGAGATTGTTGGTGAGTAATTGATGTAATCCAGAAAAGAGTTACCAAAATTGAGGAGATAGGAGATCCCAACAGGAGCTGTGGGCCACATGCATCTGAATTTTGTTGGCATCCTTATGGGTACTATACAACTTTGCAACAACCACAGAAAGCCTTTGCTCTTCTAGCAGCATATTATTCATAATCTGTCAAAGAATGTGGATTATTGTCCTTATCCTCATGGTACTGTATGTCTCCACTGTCTGCAGGAAACGTCTAAAATGAAGACGTTCTCAGTTGTGTCTCTGTAAATACCCTCTGTGTCACTAGTGCCATTTTCTTGTGCCTCGCTCCTGATGCTCTCTCCCAAGCTCTCCTTGTAACGTTTTTATTTATCATTTCAGAATTTATTAAAAATTCAGTATTATCGTTTTACATATTCTGTTGCATTATATATTCATATTCTGATTTATGTTGTCAAATTTTTTCTTTTCTCAAGAGTCTATTTGGACTCTCCATATTTAGATTTTATCTCAAACTTGTCTAAAAAAATCTGATTTATCCAAAATTATTAACTTATTACCTCAAAATTCTCATGAGTAGATTAGAAATGTGACATATTTTTTAAAATGTGAATTTCATAGAATTTCTCTCAATGTTTAACATTATTACAGTATCTCAGTTACATACAAAGCTTATTATTATTATTTATTCTAACTTTAGTATCTCCAAATGTTTATCTCTGCATGTTTATACAAGATTAATTTCTAAAATTGACTTCTAAATTTGGCTTGAAACATGATTTTTCATAAGTTTATATACTATAAGTCGTTATTGTAGTTGCCGGCCTCCCCTTTGAGGACTTCTCGAGATCCTGATCCTTCCCATATGATCGCTTTTCATTCTTGCTTTTTATAAAACCATGAGATATTCATAGTTTTCTCCATAAAGTCGCTGAGAACTCCATGTTAGGGAGAAAAGCTCTCTTCAAAACCGTATACCCAGAATGTAACAACTTTTCTATAGTAGGTCATGAAATGACAATTTTCCCATTATTTTTTTTCTTGCTGGACTGTTGTATGTATGAAAGTGGCTTAAATGTTGAGATTGTGAAACTTGTTTGTCAGGATGTGTATGATTTAAAGGTACATTTTTGGAAAAGTGAAATTCTTCAAGAAAGTGAGGATATTGTGAGAACAGTTTTTTTTAGAGCAGAAAATGAGATGCTGGTGAAGAAATGAAGATGAATAGGTGTCATAATGCAAATGAATCCAGAACAGTATATGTTACTACAACTGCTATATAAAGTAATGCATGACATATTGTTTATTATACTATAAAATAATTATAAAGGATTTTTTTTCCAGGCAGATAATCTAATCTGGCACAATCTATCATATGTTATCATAGTAGGCTGGCTTGATTGACATTTGACCGATGCTTTGCTCCAGTTTTAAAACTTGAAGCCAGCTCTCCCAGGTTTTCATTTCTCGTTCTCTTCAATCTGCCAATAAACCTCAAGTGTGTTTGCATATTTTTGGCCAGGTAAACTCGGAGCAGCCCAAGAGCACTCCAGACAAAAATGTCCATTGACAAATATGTCAGGGTCGCTGAAGCTCGCTGAGTGGTGATGGATGTCGTGCTGAGGGCTGGGGTGGGTGTTTGGTATGTGTGTGTATGTGTGTGTGTGTAGGTGTGAGTTGGTTGAGTAGGTGTGCTACATGAGGAATGAAGGGCACACGCTGTTCTGTTTCTTAGCTGCTGCCCTTTTGGGGGTGAATTATATTTTTTGGACCATTTGTGTTTTGAAAACGCATAGCACAGCTTGTATAAATACTTTACCACACAGCCGTTGATGTAAGCAATTATTTGGCTTTTGTTGCGGAGAATAAACGTATGCTCTGCTAATGGTAATTGTAGCTAGCTGCGTGTGTTCAGATCACTGTTATTGAGCAGTCGCTAGCAACCTCTGAGACCCCGCGTCTTAGCTGGTTAACCTAAATCAGCATGTAATAACAGGCTTTTTAGGATGAGAACACGAAATAGGTTTTAAAAGGATTAAAACAGATCAAGCTCTGAGATTTTAATTAAAAAAGAAAAATTGCCTGAGTGATGATGGCTTTTGGTTGTCACTAGTGAGCACTCCACATAAGACCAGAGTGGGGGCTTTGATTTTATTAATCAAAATCTGATTATCTGTTGAACAGTTGGTATTCTTAAACTAACATTGCCTCATCATCTGCGAATAACTACTGAGATGAGATGACTTATAGATGTATTCAGGGGTGCAGGGACCCTGCAGCCTATTCCATGAGACTTAGGGCACAAGGCAGGGTACACCTTAGAGAGGGTGCCAATCCATATCAAGGCATGCACACACACAACACACAAACAAACACAGCGCAGGTATTTTGGGAATGTCAGTTAACCTGATCTGCTTGTTTTTGGACTGTGGAAGAAAACCATGGCTTGTTTGTTCCAGAGAAAACACACCAAGCATGGGGGAACACATAAACTCTACCCACAGTCCTGAGGTGGGAATCGAACCCTCAACCCTCAAGTCCACAGTGCTAACCACTTGTTACAGTGGCACAGTGCCACCATGCGCCCTGCCACTGATACAAGAACTCAACAGAATCCCAAAGGGAAGGCGACAAAGCTGAGAATCTCAAACAACTTAAGGCCAAGCTGGCGATGTAGCTTAAGATTATAATTTTGTCGCAATTTAGTGGAATATTACGTACAAAGAATTTTGTGACTCATATACAATATTACCAAGGATACAATCTATCAAGGTAAGATTGGATCAATCAGCCATAACATTAACACATTAACATTGATTCTCACTTGGTATATACAGTACCAGTAAACTGGTCACAGGGTCATGTGTACCTTATGCCTAAAGGGACCCCAGACCAGCATGTCTGATCTGATCCCACAAAAAAGCAAATGCAGCACAACTAGCCGAAAAAGTAAACGGATAGGATGCACCAGGACACTCAGTCCTGCTATGCACAGCGCCCGCCAGGCAAAGGACACAAGGCCACTGACCTAGCATTCAAGTTTCCCAGATCTCAATATGATTGAGCATTCATAGAATGCACTGGACAAACGAATTCAATCCACATAGGCCCCGCCCCACAACCCATAGCACACAAAGGATCTGCTGCCAATGTCCTGGTGCCAGACACCACAGCACACCCCCAGAGGTCTTGCGGTGTCATACCCTGAGCAACATAGCTTCCCAGGTGGGACAAACATAATGTTTTGTGTTATATTAATATATCTTTGTTTCTTTGAATAAAGTTGATTCCCATTTTATGACTGTGGTGGGAGCTCTGGTCAACATTCACACACTACGGGCAATTTGGAAACACAAATTAGACTAATCTGCATGTCTTTGGACTGTAGGAGGAGACCGGAGTACCCTGAGGAAATCCCCCAAGCACACGGAGAACATGCAAACTCCATGCACAAAGACTCCATGCATCCCAAATACAAATTTAAAGCTGAATATTTATGATGTCAACCCTATTTGATATAGAAGTTTGCTGGTTGCATATATCCATCTGTGCTATCTAGTCATGATAATAATACAGTAACACATGATGGCAAGGAAAACAACTCGAGCAGCTCTAGACCAGCTAAACGAAGCCTTGTGTGACCCAGAAGAAAAGATCCGTTGTTTAATCCAAAGCACATGGCATCCAGATGTCAATATGAATGACTGTGTTATTTGTTATCCGCCTCTGCCTATCAATGATGCCCACACTGAAATTCAAACGGCCTTACAGTGTTACTACTGTAAAAAAGCAACATGAGATACAGGTCTAAATTATTGATGAAGGAGGGATGAGGGCATTCACAGAAAAAGAGAGGAGATGAAAGAGACAAGGGCAAGCCAGTTCAGCGCGTAACACATGCTTTAATAGAGATTTATGACTGTTAATTACCTTCTACCATGCCGCAACACTGTTGAATTCTCCATTCTGATTGGTCGGAAGGTATTCATTGCATTTCTTTCATGCAAATCACAGGTTTATGTACATTACTCTGTACAGTAGCTTACACAGTTCTGGTGTAATCGCTAACACAGGGCCTTCTGAGAAGAAAGGGAATAATGATGAGTACCGCTGAATCAGCGTGATGTAATGCACGTTTGTGGGCATCCCTAGGGTACTTCACCTCTGCCAAATCTCTTCCCATCAGCTCTTCTTCTGCACATCACGTCACCTGTCTAGTTTCAGGATGTAAAGTGACTTTGTGCCTACTGCTCAAGAATGACGACTTGAGGTCTGGGTCTGAGATCCTGGTGGAAAAATCGCCAGAAAAATATTTCCCTGTGGCCGCTTTCTCTGCCTGGTGTCCCAGCATGGAACAGAGACATCCTTGACTTCCTTTCAGTAATAATGGATTACACCGAGCCTCTGTCAGACCTTGTTCCTGTGATGTTGATCAGTACATTATCGCTCCGAGTTGAAGTGGCAGTCACTCTAATGTCAGCGGTTCGGTTGCAGACTGTTTTTCTTTTGTACAGAATGCTTGCAGCCTGTATCTGATTTTTTTTTCTCTTTCTTGGCATATAATGTAAAAGGGGGAAGCGCTGGAACATCACTTTCGGACTGGAGTTGGAAGGACTCACCCAGCATGCGATATAAACAAGAAGTAATGTATAATAGAAATCAAGTACCCAGGTGTAACTGAAACAATTTTGACAGACATTTTGGCATTCATGCTTTTTAACACCTTTTTGACACAAAATGTTCTTTCTTTCTTTCTTTCTTTCCAACCCTCTTTGTTCCTTAAGACTGCCAAAATGAAGACATCTTCTTTTGCTGTCAAATGCCCTCATCGTCCATTAAATAAATCAAGGAGATCATTAATAGATGGAACGTCTCAGATAGCGAACAAGTAAATTACAACTACACTGAACTCATATTTTTATTTCAGAAAATATGGACAAATATTTCGTTTTCATGATAAACAGTACTTAAAACACTTCATAATGTTTGACCTTGCAATATCTGTATATTTCATTTTTTTTTAACTAACAAACCAGAATTATGTCTAACTATATTCCTTTAAACCCTCTATTTATTCAAAAGAGAAAAACATGCTATATCTTAAACGCTGCATAATGTGAAGTTCCTGTTATTCTGTAATCCAAGCTTCTCTTATTTCTCCTTCTTAACATTAATACGGCAAAATGTGTTATTTATTACATTACAGAGGAACTAGAAAAGTGTTAACTCGTCTGTTCTGATGATTTTCCAGTGTCTGAAAAGTTTTAGATTTATATAAAGTGCCATACGAGACTTTATTTTTTTAAACCACATGGAAAAATACCATATTAGACTGAGTGCATTACAATACAGCATGCAGTGACTGGCCTTGCAGATGGCATAGAAAATGAATTAGCAGCTTCTGACCAATCGTAATCAAGAATTCACGCTATTATGCTCAAACTGTGGGTTTTAGACAAAATTTAGGGGAGAAAATAAGAATACAGGATAGTATTTCTAGGAAAATGTTTCTGAGATTGCTAGAATGCAACGAAGTCAAACAGTGAACTTTTGATATACTGTATATCTGAATACAGAACAAATGGACCAGTAGCAGCTGGTGCAAATTTTTTATTTTTTTTTCGCATCCAGTCAGCAGCTCCGCTTGCCATAAGAAATGCTGGAAAAGACTCGTTGAGAACGGTCCAATCACATGAGCCCAAATATTTAAAAACGATATTGATTCGCTAAGAACAAAAGTGGGCGGGTTCGGGGCGCACAGTGCTGCACCCAAGCATGATTTGAAAAGATCCAATCAGAGCTCAGCCTCAAGTCACATGCTTTTCAAAAATTTACGTGCTTACATAGACACTCATTTGTTTGGCTCCCCGCGTACACGAACACAAATAAACGTTTGTTTATTAAAAATTATATTTTTTTATTGCAAATAAATTATATTAAGAAATACAGCGGAATATTGTGACTAAAACACTTTATTTCATTTTAAAACTAAACAATTATTATGTTAAATAATTACCTGTTAAAGTAGCATTCTTCTATGCCTAACTTTTTTCTATGACACCCCTGCGCCCCCTATTGACCGGCCGTCACTGAAATGGACATAAAAAATGTTGTGTACCATTGGCCCTAGAGTAGCTAGTCGTTTACACCCAATTCACTTTATCTAGCCTGCTTATTTTTTTTATTTTTTATTTTTTGTTTATTTCTTGCATTAAGTGTAACTAAGGTGCAACTTAAGACTTTCTTCAGTGCTGTACCACTTTGGAAGCGCTTCCAGATTGATTTCCCTCGTTTGTTGAAGCCTGGAAGGGAAGAGATGAGTTTGACAAGCTATTTTCATGAATTTAAAATTGTTAGTCCATGGTAATTGGTCTGAAATGTGACCGTTGAAGCGGGAATCCACTAGAGCTGTAATGGAAAAGGCGCGGAGAGTTTGCACCAGTGTGAAGCTACTTTTGAAGGCCACGACATGATTGTGTTCCTTCTTTAGAAACTTTCCTCTCGAACCGACTCCTTCTTGCTATTCCATCTAAAAGCTAATGAATCAGAACAGTCAATGGATGAAAAGCATGTGGGGGGGAAAAAAGGATGCTTTTGTGTTTTTTTTCTTTTTTTTCTTTCTTTGACTCCCTGGAGCTTTCCTATGGTGCTGATACTCAGGCGTCTTGCTGAGATTAAAAGAAAAGAGCGTTATGTCAAACGAAGCTGTCCACCTGTCTGTTTCTCCTGCGCCTTTATCTTTATCGGGCTACCGCCAGGCTTCGCAGTGGCTATTTTGGTGTTTTCGTGCTATCGCAACCTGCTGAACTGTGGCCTTTACTTGTTCAAACACACCACACCTCTGACCGCTTACTCTCTTTGTATTTCACCCTTCTGCTGCAGTTAGTCCAACACTTGCCCCCCCCCCATACTTCTTCTGAGACACGCCGTCCTCCTTGTGTCAGCTTGAAGATGTAGGCGGTGAGAGAGAGAGGGAGCAAGATCTGTCTGAGAGCTTCATATTGACTCATATTGACATCTGCCACCGTGTCGGAGCTGTGCTTCTTGTGCCGGAAGAGGGCTGAGAGCATAAGCGTGCGAGCAAACTAACAGGCCAGGGACTGAGGACTCTCGTGCCTCGTGCAGATTGCATGAAATAATACCAGGTGGTCCAGTGCGAAAGAATGAGATGACAAAGAGGCCAAGCTGTGTGGATGCATGCTGTGAATGAATAAACCCAAGAGATTGGACCTTACCCGTAAGCCTCGAGCGATGTGTTCAAACATTAATCTGAATGGTCAGAAGATGCTGATTAATTCTCTTTAAAGCCTGCAAGTCAAATCACAGGTTTCCATTGATGCACTCATTCTAATACGTAATGACATAACACGGGTGTGCATTGTGCATGCTCCATATAAACTAAATGAAGAAAGCTAAATGCTGATATGATGGGGACACGGTTGCTTTATGGTTAGCACTGTCACCTTGCACCTCAAAGGCCTGGGTTCATGTACGTACAGTATATATGGAGTTGGGTATTTTCCCTGTGCTTGATGGGTTTCCTCTCACCTTCCAAAGACATGCAGATTTTACCCAAAGTGTGTAAAGTAGTGTGTGTATGTTTGTGCCCTGCGATGGATTGGCACTTCATCCATGGTGTACCCCGCCTGGGATAGGCTCCAGGCCCCCATGACCCTGCATACAAAATGAAGCAGAATAGACAATGAGTGAGTGAGTGAGTTAATATGTTGAAAATTTTCTGTTGCATTATATGCAAGGAGTCTCCAGTATCAGCATAAAAAAGACAGCAAGGGGAATTATTAAGTCTTATTAAGACAAGGGGATTCAAGCTTATAGATTTGTCTTTTAATAAATAAAGAGAGACTGGTGAGGGGATGATGGTTCAAAGCTGGTATAACATATGTAACTAGAAGAACTTGCTTGTGAAATAAATTGCCAGGTAAACAATATAATGTCATTAAGGAGAAAATAAAGAAAAATGAGTGGTATAAGGGGAATCAGTGGATCAGGATGTGCTGTAATAGGAAAGTCAACTTTTAAGCTCCATGTTGTTGATTAATTTCTCATAACAGCATGTCCTCAAGTGTTAAGAGCTGATTGGAATCATTACTGAACTCACTGTCAGGCTGTTATTACCTACTTTCCCGTTTTCCTGAAGCATCTAGACCAAACTTTCCTCTCTGTCAATTGTCAAATTTCTCAAAGTGGCACAAAAACAGAACAAACAAAGAGTGCGAGTTTGATTGTGAAAGCACCTGTGTGCCATTTGGTGTGTTCCCCCTACCACCACACCCGCCCCTGAAACAGAAAAGAGCACTCCACAGCACATACAAAACAATAATCAAACAATCACCACGATGACATGATTACAGGAAAGGGAAGTTTCTCTGTCTCCTCTGCAGCTGTCAATATGTTCTACGGCTGACGGAAAGACAAACACATCTTCTCACACTGACGTTGTCCTTTTGTTGATTTTTTTTTTTTAAGGATCAGTTTGTGGAGACATGTCTCAATTAGCATAACTCTAAACTAGCGCCAGCGCTCTTTGTGATACGGATCATTCTATTCTAATGAGTTATCCGATTTACCTGCTCGGAAAATTTCAAACATTCTCATGTCATGTCCTCTCAAACATCCTCATGTCCTCTGGAGATTTTCCCGTCTAAGTCTTGTTCAGACACGCTGCTCAGGGATGCTGGGCTTCCTCGGATGTTTCCGATGCCGGGGCGGCGCTCGTGAATTCACCCGGCGCTGCCGATCATCCGCTAATCATCATTAAAACTTTGACTGGGGGATAATTAGCTGGAAGCACTCTCCTGATTTCAATTGCTTTCCTTGACTATTTCCTACTCAGGCTGACAGATGATGGTTTCATCCTATCGGAATATTGATAGGGAGATAGAACGGGATTATTTCAACTATTACAGGGATATTTTCTGCATGTTATATAACATCAACTTAAATTTGGTCTTTTGACCTTTTGATTTTTTGTGATCATCATTTGATGTTCGATTATGGGATGTTTACCTAAAAATGGGAAAGTTAAGACTAAAGATGTGTTAACCAGTGCTTTTATTAATGGAAATTGTTACAGATTATAATTTTCCTAATTAAATTAAACAAAAATCCATTCAAACATCCATATCGTGGTAGGACCTCCAGTCAACATTCACATGCACATTCATACACTATGGGTAATTTGGGAAAGCCAATTAGCCTAACCTCCATGTCTGGGCTCTGGGAGGAAACCAGCTTTATCCTGTATACAGGGTCACGGGGGGCCTGGAACCTATCCCAGGAGATGTAGGGCATAAGGTTGGGTACCCCGTGACCCTGTTTAACAGGATAAAGTGGTATAGATGATGAGTGAGTAAGTGTCACAGCAAGCTACAGTCAATTTAAATAAAAAGTACTTTGAATCAGAGTTGTTACTATATATACATTATTCAAAATGTTTTGAAAGAACATTTTATTAAGAAAAAAATAGAGGTCTGTGCCACTGGAAGACTAGCAGGAAAAACCAAGGGAGTAGTTTGAAAAAAAAAGCATTAATTGTGACCACAAAAAGATACATTAGGTAAATTATTTGAATCAGTTTGATTATCGTACATTTCTTTTCCATCCATCCATCCGTCCATCTAGGAGCCTCTGTAGCCCAACTATAGACCATGGAGGCCAATGGTGACCATTGTATTTATCCTCTTTTTTTGGTATGAATGTGGTAGGACCTCTGGTCAGAATTTCTTTTAATAAATACAAAATGACAATCATAAGTGTCGTTTTGCCTTCAGTGATGGATGCGCACGAATGTTGATTATACCAGTGAGAGATGAGCACTAAGACCCAGCAGGGGAGACAATTACCCACAATTCAGCAGCGCAAGAGAGAGGAAAAACCGTTGGCTCAGTTGTGATCATGTGACGCTCAGCGTCAAAACCAGAAGCGCATGCTTGATACATAATACTCGGTACTCGTAAACCAAGATGTGTTCGTTTTTCAAGTCAAAATGTATTAAAAATCTTTGTTCGTCTTGGGGAACACTCGCAAACCGCATTACTCGCAATCTGAGGTTCCACTGTATTTGGATATCTATTGTCCCATCACAATCTCAAATGTGCATGTGATAAAAATATGATGACCCCCAGACCCTAGTCGATCCAGATCCCCGCATCCATCATACAGATGAGTTTATTTTGACACCCAGACCCAATGTTGGTGGAATTGTGTGGTGACCAAATTGTGAGGTGAAACGCTGTCTGTCTTTAAATATAAACCCTGTAACATCTCCACCAGGGACACAGTAATTCAAACCTTCTTGGTCTTCACCTGATAGTCACAGAGCCACACACAGATTTAAATGTGATTAAAATAATAAGAAAAAAAGGATAAAATTGTTACAGCAAGCTACAGTAAAACTAAATAACATGAAATAGGTTTTGTCGGATGAATTATTTAGAATGTTTATGAAAGAATGCTTTATTAGTCAAAACTGTGAGTCTGCACCACTGGAAGGTGAGCAGGGTAAATCAATTAACTGTTTCACCTGGTTGCCAGATCTTTAAATAAAGAGAGAAAATCATTGTGATTATGAAAAGCTAATAATTAAAATGAATCATTTATACCAAGGTAACATCAAACACAAAGATTGTCCATTCCAATTACCTTAATGGGATTTGTTATAAAGAAAATTTTTACGACTTACTCTGAAGCAGGGGTCTCAAACTCAGTTCCTGGAGGGCCGCAGCCCTACAGAGTTTTGTTCCAACCATAATTAAAAACACCTGATCCAACTAAAGAAGTCATTAAGGCTTATTTGAAAACTACGTGGTATGTATGTTGGAGCAGGGTTGGAACAAAACTCTGTAGGGCTGCGGCCCTCCAGGAACTGAGTTTGAGACCCCTGCTCTGAAGCTTAGGCCCTGCCAAGTTTTTTGTCTGATTCATTTACAGTAAAACTATGTTTGTTGTGTAAATGATTCCCTTATAGGTTCCACAGATTTTAACCTCCACCACACCTCTATAATGGCAAGTAATCTTGACTTGTGAACTGGAGATAAACTTTAGCCTCACCACATCTATAGTCTTACCTGGAGGAACCTTAATAGGAAATTAGTAAAGCTCCATTTTTTTTCTTTCCTGGTCTCGAAGAATGCTCAACTCTGAGTTTTTCATTCGTACCTTGTAGGTAACAGACCAGGGGGAGCTTTTAGTAATTTTTTTGGCAATTTAAATTCTGTATTCTTGAAATTGGTTAATATTATTGTAAGTCATAGATTGGACTTCCCTGATATCCACTTTTGGTTTAGCATCATGAATTCCTTTAATCCTGTGAGCTCAATAGACTTGATAGTGCTAATGAACGAACAATACGGTGAACCTTACCTCTTTTATCTAAACATCCTTTAATTCCATTGCAGTGTCCAGACAAAATAACAACTGTAACTTCTGATTTTTCATTTTTATTTGCCAGGAGTGATTTATCTTAAATTCGATGGCACCTAGATGTGCTCCATCTCCATTTGGCCAAAGTGAAAAAGAGGTGAAAAACTCTCCATCTCAAATATAAACTCTGTTTTGATCTGTTTGCTTTCAGCTTCACCAAAATGCTTGGACTGGTCATCAGTAAAACAAACTCGATAGCTTTTACCTTCTGTCTACCAACCCACACTGAGATCCTATTCAGCATCTTTCCATTTTCAGCTCCATTGAATTCAAAAGCAGTTACTCCATTCCCTCCATTTCCTTATCATTTGCCAGGTATGACACAGAAGACATGATCTTGGTCTGAACCTTAAAAAAAAAAAGCCAATACATATTCAAAGCAAATACATTTATAAGTAAGTTCAAAAGGAAAGTAATATTTTTGGTAAAATGTCAAGTCAAGTTTTAGTTGAGTTTTGGTTTAGATAATAAAGTAAACAAGGTTTACTGACAAATATCTGAACACTGACCAGAATTCATTCATACACCCATCAGCATTTTTGAAAAATTCAGTAATATTTTTTTTCCTAATCTATGTGGATTTATTTATAGTCATGGATAAACTAAACATTAGTCAGCATAAGAGAAGTACATTAACATTGAAAAGGTACTGTGTTCAGTCTGGATTAATTTATTGTCAAGATTTGTAAACTAGCCAAACCATACTGTTATAGAAAAGAATTCAACATTTATCAGTTTTGTGGTATAAATAATATTAATTAAAATAAAATGTTACCATATTAAAAAAAACAGATGAATGTATTTTACCATAATCTACATAGACGTTTATTAACCATCATCTAGAATAGCAAGCTCACTCACCTATAGTACAAGCGAGTAGAAAGAAGCAAGAAATTCCTCCTTTAAAGAATGGAAGCAAATTTATGGATAAGGTGGAAGAGGCACGCTCTCTGTGAAATGAGTGGTCTTGGTCTTAATCTTCCAATTAATGTGTG
>QMIH01000005.1:810502-846127 GCA_003987875.1 Clarias batrachus | reverse complement strand
TATATATATATATATACAGTCCTTGTTTAATTTTCCATGAATATCCTTCTATACAGTACTTTGTGAACAGCCAGCCCTTTCAGCGATGACCTTCTGGGGATTACCCTCCTTGTCACAGTTGATCATCTTCTGGACAACTGTCAAGTCAGCAGTCTTTCCCATGATCGTACAGTAGTTGCGTTTACGAACTAGACAGAGAGATAAAGTATATTTACAGTATACAATATAAATAAAAAGGCTGTAAATAATAATAATAACTTAATGTGCAGTGAATCTAGAATGAGTTACATTTTTAAAAATTAAATTGCAAAAAAAAAATATTTTTAACAATACTCTATTTTAAACCAGAGATACCATGTTTTCATTGTTACACTTACTCTCCTGTACAGGCCTCCAGATACGAGGCAGCGGACACCCTGAATGCGGTGCCAGTTCATTGCACTCACTCACGCACACACTATGGGCAATTAAGAAATACCAATTAGCCTAGTCTCGTGTCTTTGGACTATGGAAAAAAATGGAGTACTCAAAGGAAACCAACCAAACACAGGAGAGCATGCAAACTTCACGCATACAGACCCAAGGAGAGAAACGCACCTGGACCCTGGAGGTGTGAGGCAGCAGTGCTAACCACTACACTACTGTCCTGCCATGGACTTGAATCCATGCACTTTTGGTTTTTTTTTTTCTTCTCTCACCTGACGTTTTGGTACTTTATATTCCAGTACCCCGACCCAGTTGGTTTCCAGCATGGCTTTCCTCATTAACATTACCCTGTGATGCATGAACTTTGTTCTCCTTAAACTCTTTGTACGAGACTCACTTCTCTCTGTGCCAGATTGTCTCCTTTGCATTGTGTTTAAGCCCTGAAGCCCTGTTTGTTCCAGTATCTAACTGTTATTTGACTCTATTTTCAGTCTGCTCTTGGCTGGCCTTCTCTGTCTGTCTGTGTGCCTGTGTCTTCTGGATTAATTACCTGTCAAGTGAGGTTTGACTCTTTCTCTACACTGCTACTTCTGCCTGATAAATACCAGAATTACCCGGATCCTACTGTAACATACAACTTGACGTGTTTCACTGTGACTGCCCCCCAATTCAGGTGCTCTGTCTTCTGCCTCCAGCCCTTATCGTGGGTTTTTACAGTTCCCCCATAGCACCCGGCGGGGGATTGTTTCAGGGCAACCTTTTTCATAGCCCAGGTCCATACACCCAACTGTATGTACAGTATATGTATGTATTGTGATGTCGAGCTGAAGGCCATCACCTTATACAGTACAGACCAAAAGTTTGGACACACCTTCTCATTCAAAGAGGTTGAATTTGTATTATGGCAAGAAAAAAGGAGCTAAATGAAGAAAAAAAACGAGCGGCCATCATTACTTTAAGAAATGAAGGTCAGTCAGTCCGAAAAAATGGGAAAACTTTGAAAGTGTCCCCAAGTGCAGTTTCAAAATCCATCAAGCGCTACAAAGAAACTGGCTGACATGCGGACCGCCCCAGGAAAGGAAGACCAAGAGTCACCTCTGCTGCGGAGTATAAGTTCATCCGAGTCACCAGCCTCAGAAATCRSAGGTTAACAGCAGCTCAGATCAGAGAGCAGGTCAATGCCACACAGAGTTCTAGAAGCAGACACATCTCTAGAACAACTGTTAAGAGGAGACTGTGTGAATCAGGCCTTCATGGTAGAATATCTGCATGGAAACCAGACAACAAGCAGAAGAGATGCGTTTTTTTATGCTAAAGGACACGATAAAGAACACAATAAAGAAAACACGCTGAATGAGAAGATGTGTCCAAACTTTTGCTCTGTACTGTATGCTAGTTATTACTCCTCGCACAACCATATAATGCCGTTCAGGACCAAGGCCAGCGTCATGGCTCTTCAGAAAGGGTCAGGGTGCCGTAATCCTGCACAGCCAGCTTTGCATTATCACTCACCATCCCGGAGTCAGAGCCCGGCTATAAAAGTAGATCCGACCGGCAGATTGGTGAGTGTGATGTGACTAAGACTGCTCTCTTGTCCACCTTTTCCAGACTCTGAGAGCTCCAGAGAGCATGGGAAAGAGCAGAGTAGATCTCACCCCAACTTGACTAGCTTCTCCGTGACCTCACCCTCCGCCTCTGTAAGCCTGGCCCATCAGCCCAACCTCGACCTGTTACTGTCTTCACTGGGAAGATGACTACGCCATCCCCATGCTCGGACAAATTTCACGCTCCCACACTCCTGCACTATTCCCACATTAAAGACTGCTATATTGACTGTGTGTGCTAGTAAAAACTTGCACCTTTTTGAGCACCATAATGCTCTCTGTATCTGTGTCACTGCCTGCGCTTTACACTACATACAACCCCAATTCCAAAAAAGTTGAGACAGTATGAAAATATCAGTAAAGTCTGCGCACCTTAAATTTAAAACAGTACAACAACACAGTAATTGATGATTAACACTGCAAGTGTAAAGGTGTTAAAAATATACGTACACACTAATGAGTCTTAAAACAAAATTGTAACCAACAGGATGCTGAGTTGTAACCACTTTTTGGACAAGAGGAAAGAGTGTTTACTCTCGTTTCTCTGTACCACTTTTCCAAATGATTGGGAACACATCCAAAATGATGACAAGGATGCTACACACTATCTAGGCATCTTAGTTAAAATGCAAGTATGTTTATTTATCAATGAATAGTTTTTTTTTCCTGAATTGCAAACTTTTGTTTTGCACAGTGGTACACTAGGTAGATCATTCAAGTCATAACTTTTTATTGGAGCAGATGCCATGTCATAATAAACATCTTCACAAAACGTACTGTAACACTATTTATTATTTTGAATAAAAATGTCCCTGTTTTTATCATCTACCTCACTGTCCTTCTTCACCGCAATGAAGAAGTGCCTGTCATCCAGCTGTGAAGCGATGTTCGATCTTCAATCGGCTTGTTGGTTTGATGTTATTTGTCATCAAAGTTTAAAAACTGGACCTTGGAGCAATGGAAGAAGGCGGCCTGGTCAGGTGAATCAAGGTTTTCTTTTACATCAAGAAGATGGCTGTGTGTGTCACTTACCTATATGGAAGAGATGGCACCAGAATGCACTATGGGAAAAAGGCAAGTCAGTGGGGAAGCAGTGTGATGCTCTGCTGGGAAACCTTGTGTCTTGGCATTGATGTGAATGTTATTTTGACATGTACCACCTACGTAAAGACTGTTGCACACCAAGTTGTCCCAAGTTATGGTGACGACATTCCCTCAAGGCATGGCCTCTTTCAGCAGGATAATGTAGCATGACACACTTTAAAACACTGTTCAGGAATGATCTGAGGAAATTGACATTGAGATCAAGGTGTTGACTTGGCATCCAAATTCCCCAGATCTCAGTCCAAGCAGGCATTGTGGGAATGTGCTAAATGTAAAGGTACAGTAACTGTTGTATAAAGATATTTATATCATGCACCATAGTTTGCATGATATAAAGGTATGCACCAAGATGTGCATTATTTTGGATTAACAAAACAGCTTGGACCATAGTTTCAGCAGAAACATGAACAATAGGTTAATATTAATTTATTCAGTAGTAACAGCTCATACAAGAGTAGTTACTAGTTCAAAAGTAATAATAACTGTACAATAAAGTACATTTGTTTTTAAGTTTTCGAGTTGATGATATTCTGATGTTTCTGCTAGGAAAATGGATTCAACATTATGTAGTAATAATTAAAATATGTTAATTGTGGGCGAATTGCTGAGCAATAATGCACTGCAGATGCTCGACTTTCTCTGCAAAATTTAAGTCACTTTTTTAATAGGCAAATCTGCAGTATGAATTCACAGTACTTGTTTATAACCTACAATCTTCAAACAATTCCTAAAAATGATGTTCTATGCCATTATGAATGGTACTTTTGTATTTTCTACAAAAGCTGACCCATGACATGATGTCGCTGTGTGCGGTTTAATCTTCTATAGATCGATATTGAATTGTGGGAATTATGTAACACGCTGTACTATTTCTTATGAATTCATTAGGACACAAATCAGAGATGGGCTTTTGATTCAAACTGTTACCTTTTGAAATCTTAGTTCTAACTGGTCATGTGGTGTCAATTCATTTTCTATAACAGCAACTCTGAGAGCAGTCCAGCTGCTTGAATATCAATGAGTTTATTCTTATATGTTATTGTTTCTATAGTAAAATTATCAAAACTGTAAGCAATAATGTAAAATATAATGGACAAAGTACTGAGAAGTTACACTTTAAAAGTACAGATTATGTCACAAAATCTTTATTAAAAGTAGAAGGATTCAACCAAAATGTGGCATGTTTCTTTACTGCCTCTACGGGCTGCATGCACAAGTAATGCTGCTTTACTGTCACACTATATGAAGTGTCTAAGGACAGATAGGACAAATGCATGCCTTCAGGCAAAAAGTAATTGAAACAATAGAAGTAAGACTGATACCATAATACTTATTATGTTGAGACTGATTTTATTGATGGAAATCTTTATTGATGGAAAGATTATAGACTTCTTAATAAGTGAACAAGAAACAATCAAATACAAGTGTTACAGCAAGTTACAGCCAAAGTAAGGATAAAAAAATCTAATCAAATATTGGATTATTCATAAATCATTTAAAGAATAATTAATCAATCAAAGTCTGGGTCTGCACGACTTGAAGGTGGTCAACATAAATCAAGCATTGTTTTAAAAGATTAGCAGATTTTTTAAAAGAAAAAAAGAATCTAACAAGCTAAAGCTAACAAGTCAAACAAATAATCGACATCAAGCTAACATCTCATACAGACATTATTGATTTAACAAATCTAACAGATGAGATGCTTTATATTGAACTATTTAAAATGTTTACAATTTACTTTGCAGATTCCGATGCCCCGACCACATCTATGTCTGATTCATTCACAATTATGTTCGCACCAGTGTAAGTGACACCCTTGTAGGTTCCACTGGTGTTAAACTTTAGCACACTACCATTAAAGCAGGTAATCTTGACGTTGCCTTTGAAGGGGAGATTAACTTTAGCCTCGCCAAGTGTGATCGTCGCATCCACAGTTTTACGTGGAGGGACTTTAACAGGAAACGAGTAAAGCTCCATTTTCTCTTCACTGGTCTCTGAAGCGTATCTACTCTCAACCCCAAGTTTAAATTGAAAATTTGTTTTGCCTCCTGCAATCAGTGGAACTGCTGCCTTCACTTCCAGACTGCATGCAAATTCCAGTTTGCCCGTAATCGACCAAGAGGATTTCTGGATGATTTTTTTGGAGCTTTCGATTTTACTTTCTTGAATTAAATTGCTGTTATTCTTGTAGGTCATCTTTTTGACTTCATTGACATTTACTTTGGGTATCACCTCATGAAGTGTAGGATACACAACATCTGTAAGCTCAGTAGACTTGATTGTGTTAATGAACATGAAGCCCAAGGAAACCAAGCTCCAATCTGAACTTCCTTTAATTCCGATGCAGATTCCGGAACCAACATCAACTGAAACTTCTTCTTTTAACTTTTTGCATTTAATGCTTGCAAAGAACTCCCGGGATTGAGTTGTCTTGAATTTGATGGCAGCCAGACCTGATCCATTTTCATTTTTCCAAAGTGAAAGGGAAGTAAAATGCTCATCTTCTTCAAATACAAACTCTGTCTTCACCCCCTTTGATAAACCAACTTCATAGGACTTGTCATCACTGAGACAAACTTTGATGGCCCACAAATGCGATCCCTCGATCCACACAGAGATCTTTTTCAACACGGTTCCATTTTCAGTGCCATTGAAATCAAAAGGTTTTTCTCCATTTCCACCAACAAAAACAACGTCTGTCAGGTATGACATGTTCTCAACCTAAAAGTGCAAATAAATATATATTTAGGTTTTCATAAGTTTAAATATTTTTTATGAGGAATTTTAGATATGATATTATAATGCCAGAAGCATGAATTACTGGCAGTTATAAATTTGCTCATAAAACATCAACATTTGCTGACACAGTTCAACCATAAATTTTAGTTTTATTAGACATTTTATTTACTGTATGTTGTGAGTAAGTCTGTGCTTTTATGTTTGCTTTAATCAAGAATTTCCTTATAAATGACCTTGGCGAACCTTATAATTGTGTAACTGCAGAACATACTCACTTTATTACTTTGCATATGAGGTTGTATACTAACTAACACCCATTGTGATATTCCCTTTTCCCTGATTCACAGTATCGCGTGACGCTAAGGTCTGGAGGGCCTTTAAACTAGAAGCATTTCCAATTATGTGTCAATCCAAATAACCCCACTGTGCTAACAAACTTGTGTTTGTGGTCTTCATGGCTGTAAAGCCCTTCACAAACATTGTGCAGACAAATACTGTACAAATATTGTACTGACTTCTAACTCGGGGACTAACCAGAGTAAAGAGGCGAGGCTGACTGAGCGTGCTCTCTGGTTGTACAGCTGGATTGGCTTGCCTGCCAGGGGGATCCTGGAGCTCACCACCTTGATGTAAAATTCGAGTTATTTAAGCATTAATAGCTCTGGATCGGCCAACCATTACACAAGCCTTAGTTCATCGTATACATTAATGTGTCTCTTTGCCCTTGTCCTATTTAATCAGTTATTCCTATTTTTTTCCTCTTCTGATACTTTCTCCTTTGCCTGTTTCTTGCAGTGAAGCTCAACACAGTGGACAATGGAGGGTGAAAAACAAACAAACTTGAAAACAGTAGATTCTGTATTGCACTAAAGGAAGGTCGCAGCACATTAGTTATGATTAAATTGACAGATATTGCACTTGGAAGGGAAAAAGGGCAAAAGCATTGCGCAATTAATACAGTTCTCAGAAAAGTCATTGCACAATTAATACAGTTCTCGACAATATTTTGACACAGATTATGGATTCTTCCCCTGTGTCGGGGCACTGTAAATTACAACATGAACATAAATCCACCATCTTTTCCAACATTTAACACAATATCATTTCAGATTTCAGAACTCTAAGACCAGAATGTAGTCATTTCATTTTCCCTATTCTAGGTGAATTTATTATTGGTTGTGGATAAAATGAACATTAGTAAATGCAAGCGGATTAAATTGGAAAATGATGAAGTGTGTGAAGTCCTGCAATGCTTTATTTCTCTTAGCCTACATTATCCAGGCTAATACATATTGTTAATTACAGATTAATGAAACATAAATTTTCATTTCACATAATGTTTTCAATAACATTACATAAAATTATGTAAAAAGAAATCAGAATTGAGCACTCAGCTCAGCTTTTACTTAATGAAACTTTACGATGAAGCATTACCAAATACAGTACCAATACAATGAACAGTATTTTATTATTCTTTTCATAGACATAGAATAGCTTATACCATGTACAGTATATAGCAGGAATACTTACAAGGAAGTAGTCAGAAGCAGATAGCAAGAAGTGCCTTCTTTAAAGGTTTTCTTCTGAAGGATGTCAGCTGTAGGACTAATACTGCCCTCCCTAATACAGTAGTTATACTAGTTAAAGTGGGTGGGATTAAACCTTAATACACACTTCCACAGAAATTGTGTAAGGCTCGGCTTTATATCACTCTTCCAAAGATAGCTGGGGAGGTGAACACTGGCACACCCTTTTAGTGGAAGGCATTCTACATGTGATAATTGCAGATGTTGATTTCTCTAAACTGATGATGAGGCACGTAAGTACCCATTAGGAACCCTAAGTTTGAATGATCTTATCATATACAGTAGTCGTAATTAGATTGTGACCCAAAAAGCAACATTGTTTTTGGTGCTGTTTATTGAATAACTATGGTAAAATCACTGAAATGAATCCAAGTGCAAAATCAGGCAAAGACGAGTTTAGATAATTTATTAAACAGGTTAAAGTTGTAGGCGCATCCAGTGAGAAAATCCAATGAGCAGACTAAATTCCTTACATGAACTTTTTCTGATAAACAAAGAGCAACGTGTCCGTGCACTAGAATTGTCCAAAACAACGCGATTAGTTCTGTCACATGAACCTTAAGAGATGGTCAAGAAGACAGTCAGGGTCAATAGCTGGGTGAGAGAAAACGCCAAATCCAATGCAGAAACCAAAGTCCGTTAAACAGCTCCGAGTCATAACCAGGTTATCCAAGCAGTGCGAGTATACGAAAAAGTGAGTCAAGTTCAATGAGCAGGGTTTTGATCTACAAGACATGGAATGACAGGTTGATACGCTGCATTGTGGATGGCAAGAGCATTCTGACTGTGCATGTGTCATGCACACTCGTAACACGACCGGCACTAGGACCTGGAAGTAATACGGTCGCATTTCAGGAAGCATAAAAGGAAACGCTTCACATTGCTCAGGAACGCCCTGGTTCCTGAGATTTGTCCCTCCTTCACCACCACCGCCATGGCACCCGTCGGACCTCCACCTCCCGCCATTAACACCGGAGCTGGGGAACCCATGCAACTAAGACGCGCCTCCTTGACCGCTGCAGAATGGGAACGACGCTTCAGAGAAGGGCTTTGCGCCTACTGTGGGTCAGCGGCGCAGCACAGGGCCATCTGCCCACTTCGCCCGGGAAATGCTCAGGCCCTGTGAGCAAACGGGGCAGTTCACCGGGCCCCCTCCACCTCTCAGTTACGACACCCAATAATTCCCGTCTCACGGTCCAAGTACACCTCTGGTTTGGCCACAAACGGGTCGGAAGTACTGCGTTCATCGATTCCGGTGCCGCAGGTAACTTTATTGACTCTTCGTTTGCCAAAGAACTGGGAGTGGAACTTGAGGTGTTATCCCAGCCCGTTCGTATCACATCTGTCGATGGTCGGCCCCTTTCCTCCAGCCCCATCACCACTCAGACTCAGCCGCTCACCCTTGTCATCGGCCAACATCACGAACGGATCCAGTTCCACCTCACCTCCATTTCATCGGCATCCATCATCCTCGGACACCCCTGGCTGCTCCAACATGAGCCCCTCATCTCCTGGACACAAAACCGGATCCTGCAGTGGGGACCAACCTGCACCGAACTCTGCCTGCAGGGCCCGGCTGGGACGTGATCTAGGGAGTCCAAGGTACCCGATGTCGACACCAACGCCATCCCCGTCATCTACCGAGACCTGGCTGAAGTATTCTGCAAGAGACGAGCCACACACCTTCCTCCTCATCGCCCCTATGACCTGACAATTGAACTTCAGCCAGGCTCGGTCCCCCCCCGCAGCCATCTTTACTCCCTCTCCGCCGCTGAGACGCAGGCGATGGAGAGATATGTTTCTGACGCCCTTCGCCACGGCACCATCCGGCCCTCCTCCTCGCCTGCCGCCGCGGGGTTCTTCTTTGTGAAGAAGAAAGGGGGTGACTTACGTCCCTGTATTGATTATCGGGGGCTTAATAACATCACCATTAAGAACAGACACCCTTTCCCTCTTACCAACTCAGCCCTGGACGCCCTCTCTGGCGTCACCATTTTCACAAAGTTGGACCTCCGGAGCACCTACAACTTGGTGTGCATCAGAGAGGGCAATCAGTGGAAGACGGCTTTCATCACCCCCACTGGACACTACGAGAGCTTGGTCATCCCATTCAGACTCTGCAACGCACCCGCCGCCTTCCAACAGTTCATCAATGATGTCCTTAGGGACATGCTAGGGCGGTGGGTGTTCATTTACCTGGACGATATCCTTATTTATTCACGCACCGCCGAGGAACACACCCAGCATGTCAGAGCGGTCCTTAAGAGATTACTCGCCCACCAACTGTACTGTAAGTTGGAAAAATGTGCCTTTCACGAGCGCTCCACCACGTTCCTGGGTTTTGTCATCTCGCCCCAGGGTGTGGCCATGGACCCGCAGAAACTGGAAGTTGTGCGTCATTGGCCCCTACCCAAGACCCTCAAGCAACTTCAACGGTTTCTCGGGTTTGCGAACTTCTATCGTCGCTTCATCCGAGACTACAATACGGTTGCCGCTCCTTTGACCACTCTGACTCAACCCTCTTCTCATCACTTCAGCCTCAACCCTGCCGCCATCACCGCCTTTCATGACCTATGCCACCGGTTCACCAACGCCCCAATTCTACTGCACCCAGACGCAAGTAAACCATTCGTTGTGGAGGTGCATGCTTCGGATATGGACGCCGGGGCTGTTCTCTCTCAACGAGGTCCAGACCAGAAGCTACATCCCTGTAGTTTCTTTTCCAAAAAATTTGACCCCACTCAGCAGCGATACGAGGTAGGGGACCGCAAGCTGCTGGCCATAAAATGGGCTTTGGAGGAATGGCGACACTTTATCCACGCTACACGGGCTAACTGCTAAGGCTTCTGTGCTTACCCTCCGATAGCTCGTGACAGCATGTGTTAAAGTCTCTTACTCCAGTCTCTGTGGTTTTTTTAAGGTCACACACAATATAGCCATCTTGAGGTCTTGGTAGGCTCTCTCGATGTGGCTGGGGGTGGTAATCCCAAAGACAGACCAGAAAGTCCTCTACTTGGCTGAGGGGAGCCCAGTCAGATTCATGAAGTGAGCAGCTTTTGAGAAGCGATCTAATATCGTGAGGATGCAGGTGTTGCCGTCTGAGTCTGGGAGCTTTGTGTCTGGTGCTATGTGAGACCATTGGACAGGAAGAGATCTAAAGTGCCTTGCCAGCGGTTTAGTTGATTGTTTTATTTCAAGAGCATACGTTGGAGGAACTGACATGCTGACATGCTTCTGGTGGCTTTCTTTCATTGAAAGCCACCAGAAGCATTTCTGAATGAGCGCCTTACCAGGGTGGCAGGCTAGCCTCGAGCTGTGCCCCCATTCCAGGATTTGGCAGCACAGCTGGTGTGGAATAAAAAGCCAGGGCCAGGCTCCTTTCCCAATGCCCACATGACCAGGCATTTGGCTGATTTGGGGTATTCAAAGTTTTTTTGATCAGCCCAGATGAGGAATTTGGTCCAGCTGAGGAATTCGGTCCCCTCAAGCCAGTGCCTCCATTCTGCCAGTGCTCATTTTATTGCTTCAGAAGCATCTACCTCCATAAGCAATTGAAGGGCAGGGTGTGGTTAAGTGAGGACAGGAGTAGTAGTGAATCTGTTTTTTTTTAGCACAGTGAATGCATTTTCTACCTGATCAGACCAATGGAAGAAGATATTGGTGGAGGGTAATGTGAGGACCGGGGTGGCTATGGATTACTATGTAGTGGAGGAGTACTTGGACCTTACATCATACTTCCAATGAAAGGTGTATACCCATACAGTTTCTGTTAGCTGGAAGGCATATACATTATCATGTGAAACAAAATGCTACTGTATTTTATTTGCATGAACTTTGCACAATTACAATAATGCTGAACCTAATCTAATATTGACTCTATTTCTCTGTGACAGTAAATCATGCTTTTTTTTAGACTGTGTAATAATAATAATAATAATAATAATAATAATAATAATAATAATAATAAACACATTGAATTAAATCAAATGAAGTTGGGCATGCTACCATTCCAACTCCAGTACTGAAGTACAATAAAGCACAACAACTTAAGCATAAGATGCAAAATGAAACATTTTTCTCAAAGGCTCTGAAAGCATTGTTTTTAAAATTTTATTTAATTTAACTGATAAAAAATACCATTGGATTAATTATAAATGAATCCAATGTTAATTAATAAATAAAATCACTCCAAAACAAATAAAGGTTGTTTATTCAACATAATTTCAACAATATTACAAAGCAAATAATCAACCTTTTGATATTTTACCTTAAGGATGAAAATGGTTTTCATGCCTGGTCTACTCTAGTCATTTGTTGATGAGATGTATGGATTTTATAATGTATCTTTTAGTATGTTTGTTTTAAGTTACCCTCTCTTGTACTGTACGGTTAAACAGGATCTCGTGTTATAATATTGTTTTTTCTTTTGTTGTTGTTGTTGTTTTTTTAAATTCCGCTGGACAATACTTTAACTTTTAAATGTGTTTCAGAAATAAATTTAATTGAATATATTTCCTAGCACTGTCACCGTGCACCTCCAAGGTCAGGGTTCGATTCCCGCCTCTTTGTGCATGGAGTTTGCATATCCTCCGTGTGCTTGGTGGGTTTCCTCCTTGTACTCCAGTTTCCTCCCCTAGTCCAAAGACATGTAAGTTAGGTTAATTGCCGTTCCCAATAGTGTTCCCACTAGTGCCCGTATTGTGTGAATGAGGGTGTGTATGTGTGGTGCCCTGTCTGGGGTGTATCCCGCCTCATGCCCTAAGTCTCCTGGGATAGGCTCCAGGCCCCCCACCACCCTGAATACAGGATTAAGCGGTATTGAAGATGAGCGAGTGAGTCATTGAGAATATATTTCCAGTATCATTTATACTTACTGTAAGACATTCTAAATTCATAAATCAATTAATTGTTTGCTTGATTATAAGTTTTTCCCCACATTTTAGTAGGAGACAATTTGAAGGAATTTGAGTAAAAATGTAAGCACAACAAAGCTAATCACTGGATGCTGAAGGCAAAATTCAGAAAATAGTAGGTAAAAGCTTATACCACACTTCCAAAGAAAGGTGAGTGTGTGCCCATACAGTTTCTGTTATCTGGAAGGCATATTACATATGATTTGCACAGAGGGTAAATTCTTTTAAACTGTCACTGAAACAGATAAGAATAAGATGAATCTTATCTGTCATGGAAAAAGATAAGAAGGCTCTGAGTTAAAAGGTAACTATCTGTATGTCTGTGACACACATGGCAAACATACAGTAGAAAGGTCTCAATGGCTGTTTCTTTAAAAAATGGATAAATTTTGTATTTGGCTATTTATGTATACACTTGCATTGCCTTGCAAAAGTATTCATACCACTTGAACCTTTCCACATTTTGTCATGTTACAATAAAAGCATAAATTTAGCATATTTAATAACTGTAAATAATTGTAAAGTGGAATGAAAATGATAAATGGTTTTTAACATGTTTTACAAAGACAAGATTTTGTATTCCCAAAGGTAAAACCAAGTTGAAACAATAGTAGAGAGATTATGTCGAGGCTGATTTTTCAGGAAACCTTTACAAATTAAAATGTTCTTAATTAGTGAAAAATATATAGTCAAAAAAAGTGTAACAGCAAGTTAGAGTAAAACTAAAGATAGAAAAACATCAAATAAGATGATTTATAATGTATTTAAATAATGTTTTATAAATCAAAATGTGGGTCTGCACTACTGGAAGTTGAACACTGACAATAAAATAAAAATATATTTTTTAAACTGGTTTACAGGTTTTCAAAAAGAAATCAAACATTACAATAATTAGGATTTCTAAAAATAGTCTAATTTATTAGATAATTAATATTGAATCAGTAATGCTTGTGCTACATTTAAAACTTTCCAAAATATTAAACATTTACTCTGAAGCTTCGGAGGCCCCAGCAAGGGTTTTGGCTGATTCGTTCACAATTACTTTTCCACCAGTGTAAGTGACACCCTTGTAGGTTCCACTGGTTTTAAACTTCAGCACACCTCCATTATGGCACGTAATCTTGACTTTGCCCTTAAAGGGAAGATCAACTGTAGCACAGCCAATATTAATGTCCACATCCACAGTTTTACCTGGTGGGACTTTAATAGTAAATGAGTAAAGCTCCATTTTTTTCTTTACTGGTCACTGAAGCATATGTACTCTCAACTCCAAGTTTTAATTCAAATCTTGTTTTGCCCTCTGCAATCAGTGGGATTCCTGCATTCACTTCCAGGCTGAATGTGACTTCCACTTTCCCAGTAACAGACCAGGACGATGTCTTGGTGATTTTTTTGGAGGTGTCAATTTTATATTCCTGAGTTTGAGTAGTGTTATTCTGGTAGGTCATTGATTTGATTTCCCTGACATTCACTTTGGGCATCACTTCATTAAGTGTAGGATACTCAACATCTGTGAGCCTAGAAGACTTGATTGTGTTAATGAACATAAAGCCAAAGCAATCAATATCTGAGCCTGAATGTCCTTTGATTCCCATGCAGATCCCAGAAGCAACATCAACTGGAACTTCCTTGTTCAGCCTCCCGCTTTTCATGCGTACGTAGAACTCTCTGGAGTGAGTTGTCTTGAATTTGATGGCACCCAGACGTGTTCCGTCTTGAATTGCCCAAAGTGAAAGGGAGGTGAAATGCTCTCCGTCTTCAAAAATAAATTCTGTAACATCGCCATCATCTGCACCAAACTGCTTCGACTGGCCATCAGTAAGCCAAACCTTCATGGCCTTCACCTGCCAGTCACCGAGCCACACCCAGAACTTTTTTAATGTTGATCCATTTTCAGTGCCTAGAAATTGAAATGGTTCTCCACCTTTTCCACCAATTACAACAACATCTGCCAGGTATGACAGGATCTAGTGCTTAACCTCAAAAAGAAAAACAGCCTATGAGATAAAAACAATAATAATAAAAATTAGCATTATGATAAAGAAGTAGAAGTTACAGCCAAGGATGTTTACTGGTTACTGCTTTTATAGCATTTTTCTGAATGTAGAAACTTTTCTGTGAAGACATCCTTGCTCTGCAGCAGTGACTTGCAACTATGCAGTCGCCTTTAAATTAAATGGAAATTCAGTGAAAGATGTCATGTTGCCTTGTACTTTAATAGTTTGCACAGTATTAAAGCCTCATTTACTACAGCATCTGTGTAAAAAAAATTCTGTTTGCCTTAAAACAAAGCAATTCATATACAATAAGATTAACATAACTTGTCATAATCTACTGTACATAGACATTAATAAATTACATTATATGCTTAAGAACATCACGCACACTTACTAGGAAGGAACCAGAAGCGAAAAGCAAAAAATGCAATCTTGCAAAGACACCTAGTTGAAGATGCGAGTTTATGGACAGACGCTGCACAATTTCCTATTTATACTAGACAAAGTGGTTGGTCTTAGACCTTACAACATATTTCTGAGAAAGATTTGTGTGTGTGTGAGCATGTGTGTGTATTTCTGTGTTCTCAGATCGTTTCAGTTACACCAAACAGTACGTGGTTGGAAAAAGTCACTTTTTAAATTTAAACATGCAAATACCTAAAAGTCCCCTTGTTAAACAACAATCCTTTTTATCCTAACTGATGCACTGAGTAGACTCTCATTTCTACATCTTAACCATGCCAGAAGTCGCATCTCAAGGTCCTGGTAAAGATTTACTGTGTTCTGTGAAAGTTAAATTATTGTCCTGAACCAAGAAAGCAAAACATCTAGACAATGGAGATCTACGAAGAACTATTTAATTTCATGAATAAATTTATAAACAACAATCTATTTTTTATTTCATTTTTTATTCATTTTCCTGGGACCATAGGCAGTCGTAGACTGCCACAACATGAGCCTATATTTAAATCTAGTTTTGCACATAGCACATCCTTCAGCTTTGAGCTCCATGTTAAAAAGAATAAAAAATGAAAGTCCTTCCACAAACTAAACTAACTGATTGTAATTATTGTTCAGCCTGTGAGGCTAGAACTAATGTTTGTCACAAATGTTCATCTTGTACTTTCTGTATCTAGTAAGAACAAGATGGAAAGTTGTGGTAAACATGAATTTATACAAGATAAGGTATAAGTACAGATAAAGGAACTATGTACATTATGTCTATTATAAAGCAAATTGTTTACATTTATGATCAACAGATGTCCATTGTAATTTCCAGCAATGTGTTTACCACTCTTGTGATAACCATTTTCTAATTATAGTAGTCATTAATTAATTCTTTAACTATTCTTGTAAAACTGTTGCTTTTATATTGACTTTTTGCATAAACTTAATGATTTTCCAATAAAAGTCTTTGACACTTATGAAATGCTTGTAATTATACTTCAGTATACCATACAATATGAACATGACAAAATGATCTAAAACCACTGAAGCAGTAGACTTTATGAAAATGTATATTTGTGTCATTCTCAAACCTTTTGGCCACTGCTGTATGTATGAAGTTGAATGTGTTGTAAGATTTAATAGCACCTTATACAGGCATGAAATGATGTAAACACGTATCTGAACTATACTGTAGCATGAGTTGTAGAATAAATCTTTTTTGTCATCAACATATTACACCTGCAAATGCTGATACAAGTCTCGTTTTTATGTTACTATTTAGTAACAATATCTCTTTCTAATTTTTATTCTTGTCTAATAGTTTTCCATACAGTATTTAGGAGGTACTTTTAACTATGAATTATCATTTGAATGTATGTAACATGAGTCGATTGCCTGTTTTTCCATTGAGCATTGTATGACAGGTTGCACCAACATGTCCTAGCTCATACAGGGGCTCCTAGCAGAGAAACAAAAACAACACAAGAACATAAGCAGAAAAATGTCATATTTGTTATATTACAGTATGAGAAGAAGGATCTTGGTGTGAGTGGGTGGGTGTAAGAAAAAGAGGGAAGATGAGGTTAATGTGCAAGCATTACATTCACTTATCATTTTCCCAAATGTAATGATGTTTTTGCCTGGTAAGGCTTTCTGAAGTTAGAAACTGTATACACATATTATTTAATAAAAAAAAGGCAAGTTAAAGTTGTTAATAATCAACTATAAAAATTTCTTCTAGCATTTCTAATTGTCTTTGATTGTGCAGCTTCAGTTAAATTTTTTAGAAGAACCCACTTGGTGTAGGAGTAGAGTATTTAAGAGGAACAAGGGTGTATAAAGAACTAAAAAAAATCACTTAATTTGATTAAAATATAAACAATAAAACTAAAACATACTGATGTCCCACATACTGATGGCCCTAGTAGAGGAATAAATTAATAAACTAAAACAAGCAGAAGTACAGAAGTTGTCATTGCCAACAACCACACACAAAAACAAACAAACAAAGAAACAAACAAAAAAAAAACTAAGTGGGAAGTCTGTAAGATTAACAACAAAGCTGTGTATGTACAGTATGTTCAAAATCTGTCACAATGTTCCTCTTTTCAACTTTTCAAAGAAATGACCTGCAAACTGCATTGGTATTTTTGCACAGCAAGAATACAGTAACTTGAGTCAGAAATTGAACATGCCATTTATGAGAAAATTATGAAACGTATAATAATGTTGAAATTCACATTTTAAACATTGTTCAAATTGTATGTGTGTGTTCATGACCAAAACAAATAACAAAACACCCTAATATTTCCTTCAACCATTTTGTAGTCTTCACATTCTCTATACTATCATAAATGGTTTAGGGTGCATTCAGTAAAACTCTAAAATAAAGCAGCTTCATTGGCATTTAAGCCCCAAATCTATTTTCTATGAAGAAACAACCTGTTATTCATCACAGTTTTACACAGAGGTTTATTATTATTATTATTATTATTTGAATGATATTATTACCAAAGATAATATGTCAGTGTAAACATCCATTTCTCAGCAACAGTCAGCTAAAAAAAAAAAAAAAAGATTAACGTCTGGATTTAATTAAGCAAACAATAAGAGCCTTCCATTGGATAATTACTGCAGTGATTAATATGGTTCGACTGGCAAAAGGTTATGTGACCCTTACTGATGCAATAGACAGATTCTCATTTCAATGCAATAAACTCAAGGGATTGGGACTAAACAGCTGCATAGCTATTTGGAAAAAAACTTTGCTGAGAAGCTTAAAGTCTTCCATGTCAAAAGCTGCGTCCATTCTAAAGTGTACTTCACAGGCGCTCCCTACTCCCTGCTCCGTTTGCAGGGAATGTCGGTGAAGGGAACTTCCCTCGAAAATCATTCACAGAATTCCATCATTTGGAACACACTGCAAAGTCACAAGCTCAGACGTTACTTCCTCCATGCATTACCATGGTAACATAAGCACCTTGGATACCTGTCGCTGCTGATACCTTTATAAAACATATTCTTAAAATGTGTATAACTTTATATTCTAATAATATTTGATTAAAGATGTACAGATTTATTTCTTTATTTCAGATTACTAGCCTATATAATACTAAGGATTTCCTGATTGAATTAAAATGTAAATTTTGTGTCTTTTTAAATTAATATTGTCCTTGATAATAATAATAATACTAATAATAATAATAATAATAATAATAATAATAATAATAAATATATAAATCCATTCTCAAGCTCCATTACAACGTTTGCAGTTACCTTTGAACTGAACATTTTTCGCTCCCTGCAGTTTGGAATCACACTTAACATGGCTGAACACCCTGTGTAGTATACTTCGCTGGGTACTTCAGGCCGGTTGGAACGCACCTTAAGTCTAATAATTTGCACTTCTAGGTTATCAGCCATCTTGTTTGGGGTACTTCCTGTGTGTTGTTCATTTTGTCTAAGGTCTACTATAAAAGGAAGCTGTGGAGCATATGTTTCTGGTGAGATGGTAACCTGGAGTCTCCTGAGTTCTTCTGTGCTTCTTGTCTCATCTTTAAATCCCTGATCTGCTTTTTTCCCTGTTTTGCCTGTGACTTCATTATTGGGGCTATCTTTTGGGTTACATAGTCCCAGTAAGCCGCGCTCTCTGAATTTGCATTTGCGTGTAGCAAACTGATTGTGCTGGAAACTACATCTCTGGGATATTCAGTGAGTTTGGATCCAACTGATGTTTGTAAACCTTACACCCCTCAACCTGATCTGCTTTGGTAACCTGCAATTATATGTTTCCATTGTTAAGTTTCGCTGTACCTGCAACCCATACATTAGTTTCCTCTTGTGCACAGGATTATTGTGCTGCTCACCTCCGTATCCAGTTATCTGTTGCAGTTGACTCCTTGACATCAAGTTCTGTGAATGTTTGATCAATCAACAAACATTTAACAGCAGTTACAGCATTATCACATCTCAATTAATTGTATTCCGTTTAGACTTTTTAAAAAAGTTTCTAAATCACCCTCTGCCGCGGTTAAATCCTGCTTTTGGGCCCAACCTGTTGACACGTAAAGGTCGGATGAGTCCAGATTTACCAATTCTATCATGATTAGTGCATACTGTACTAGCCTGTAGAGGCAGGGCTATGACTTGGTGTTGCTTCAGTTGGTCAGGAGTAGGCTCAGCAATGTTATGTGCCCAACAAAATTAGGACATCTGACTACCTGGATATATACAGAATATCCAGGTTTTTCCCATTAATTTATTGAACAGAGATGTGGTCAAGAAAGTGGGAATGATGATGCTAGACCTTAACCCCATTGAGAATTTCTTGGATGTGCTGGAGAAGATTTTACACATTACCCGACTCCATCATTCCATCATTAATGCAACATCTTCGAGAGAAATGTATGTGACTTTGGACTGAAGTAAATGCTATGACATTGAATAAGCTAATTGAAACTATGTCACGGCCATAATCAAAGCAAAAGGTGATCCAACTTGTATGTTTATCTACTATACATAATATATGTTGTATTTTGGCCACCACTGTATAAACCATACATTCATGTTTGCCACAACCTATCCCACCACATCAACCATATGATTGGCCTATTGACCTTCTCCCAGGCACCTCCCCACCTAAGGGCCAACTATACTCTTTGTATTGATTACAGAGGGCTCAACGAGATCATTGTCAGGAACTGCTACCCACTTCCACTCATGGCCCCGCGCCTTTGAACTGCTCCAGGGAGCCAACACCATCACAAAACACAAAACCTTGTCCATATCCAGGAGAACAATGAGTGGAAGACAGCCTTCAACACCCCTACAGTTCCTTTTGGTCTGACCAATGCCCCGCTGTCTTCCAATCCCTCATTAATGATGTCCTCCACGATTTCCTTAATTTTTTTCATGTTCGTCTACTTGGACGACATTCTAATTTTCTCTCAAGGCCTGGAGGAGCACCGGCACCACGTTCATTAGGATGTACAGAGGCTCTTAGAGAACAATCTCGTTGTCAAAGCAGAGAAGTGCGAGTTCCACACATCCTCCACTACCTTCCTGGGTTTTGTCATTTCCCCATCCAGGCTAGAGATATAACCAGCCAAGGTCCAGGCAGTCTCCGACTGGCCCACTCCAGTCTCATGTCAAGACCTCCAATGCTGGGTTTCAGCAACTTCTTTGGGCGCTTCATCTGGGGGTACAGCTCCGTCGACCGCCCCCTGACTTTGCAGACCTCCTTTAAAACCTGGTTCTGCTGGAACAGCGAGGCAGATAAAGCCTTTGCCGATCTTAAGAAGAGGTTTATATCCTCTCCCATCCTTACTATCTCCGACCAGTCTTGCCAGTTCGTGGTGGAGGTTGACGCCTCCAATACAGGTGATGGGGGCATCCTTTCCCAAAGGTCCAACCAGGATAACAAAGTGCATTTCTGTGCATTCAATTCCCATCGCCTATCCCCGGCTGAGAGGTAACTATGATGTAGGGGACAGAGAACCTTTGGCCATGAAGCTTGCTCTGGTGGAGTGGAGACATTGGCTGGAGGGGACTGAGCTCCCATTTCTAGTGTGGACCAACTATAGAAATATTGAGTACCTGCACACCGGCCAGAGACTCAATGCTAGTCAAGCTCGGTGGTCATTGTTCTTTTCCAGATTCAATTTTATCCTGTCCTATTGGTCATGGTCAAAGATTACCGAGCCAGATGCCCTCTCATGCCAGTTCTCCTCCCAGGACCCTACGCCATGCGACACCATCCTAGAGTCCCATTGTCTTATCACAGCCATGGAGTTGGACATAGAGACCAAGGTTCAGCAAGCCCAGGGCAAGAAATGTTCCACTGAATTGCCTCTTCGTCCCCCCTCACCTGCACTCACAGGTCTTGGAATGGGCCCACGGATCCAGCCTATCTTGGCACCCAGGCGCCGCCCGGACCAGCTTCGTCATCTAGCAATGATTCTAGTGGACCACATTGGGCAGGGACATGTAAGAGCAACAACCAACCTTCTGCTGGCCTTCTCAGACCCCTACCAGGGCCTCACTGTTCTTGGTCACTGTCCTTGTCCTGTCCATATTGTCATAGACTTTGTCACTGGTATACCTTCATCTGAAGGCAACTCCTGCATCATGACCATTGTCGACTGCTTTTCTAAATCTGTGGATCTCATTCCTCTTCCTAAGCCACACTCCACCAAGGAAACTGCGGAGAAACTCATCCTCTAAATATTTCGGCTTCATGACCTCCCCACGGAAATCATGTCAGACCAGGACCCACAGTTCACCTGTCAGTTTTGGGGTGCATTCTGCAGTCTCATCTGGGCTACTCCCAGCCTATCATCAGTAAATCAAGTCAAGTAGGCTTTTATTGTCATTCCAACCATATGCAGTTGAAACTAAACAACGTTCCTCCAGGACCAAGGTGCTACATACATGCAGACGACATAAATTAACAACGCAACGCAGATTTTAACCTAAAGCTATCAATTTTTATACAAAAAAGAGACAACAATAGACAACAAAGTGCACCTACAAATGTGCAAACAAAGAGCTACATGATAACCCAACAATATAACAACACAACAATGTAATACGTTATAGTACTGAAATGCCTTTTTTAGTGATGAGTTATGACTTGAGGTAGTAAGAAAAACAGCAGTAGACAATTGACATTGTGTCAAAAAATGTTTTTGTGCAAATAACAGAGTGTATAATGAGGTATAAGGTGAGGTAGTGGGAAAAACAACAGTAAACAATTGACATTGTGTCAAAAATATTTTTGTGCAAATTGAGTGAGATAAATATTGTGCAAATATTGCAAATAGCAGTTCAGGTAGGTGGGTATGAACAAATTAAGATGGCTGTAGATCAGTGTGATTGTGCATGTGTGTGTTTATCAGTTCAGTCCAGATGTTATTTAGTTCGTGTGTGTGTGTGTATGTGTGTGTGTGTGTGTGTGTGTGTGTGTGTGCGTGTGTGTGTGTGCGTGTGTGTGTGTGTGTATGTGTCCCTTTGTGTTGAGATGACGGATGGCTTGTGGGTAAAAACTATTTCTCAGTCTGGATGTGAGTGCACAAATGCTTCGGTACCTTTTTCCAGATGGCAGGAAGGTGAAGAGTGTGAGGGGTGTGTCCGGTAAGCCACAATGCTGGTGGCTTTACGGATGAAGCTTGTGGTGTAAATGTCTTCAATAGAGGGGAGAGAAACCACGATGATCTTCTCAGCTGTCCTCATCATACTCTGTAGGGTGTTTTGGTCCGATATGGTACAATTACCAAACCAGACAGTGACGCAGCTGCTCAGGAAGGTCTCAATAGCTCTGCTCTGAAGGCAGAGTCTCTGGTCCTCAGAAGTGGACATACCTCCACAGTAATCCATAGTTTCTGGTTGGGTCGTGAGATGATGCTGTTAGAGACAGTAACGTCATCGGTGCACTTGTTGATGTAGCTGGTCACTGATGACGTGTACTCCTCCAAGTCTGTGTAGTCACCGTAAGTCGCAGCCTCCCTAAACATGTTCCAGTCAGTGTTTTCGACACAGTCCTGAAGAGCAGAGATGACTCCTGATGGCCAGGTTTTCACCTGCTTCAGAACCGGTTTTGAACGCCTGACGAGTCGTCTGTATGCTGGAATTAGCATAACAGAGATGTGGTCTGAGTAGCCAAGGTGGAGGCGGGGCTCTGCCCTATATGCGCCGGGGATGTTTGTGTAAACAAGATCCAGCGTGGTTTCCCCTCTCGTTGCAAAGTCCACATACTGATGGAATTTAGGAAGCACTAACTTAAGATTTGAAATCTCCAGCGACCATAAACAGTCCATCGGGTTGAGTGTTTTGCAGATTAATGATCCTTACATACAGAGCGCCTCCTTAACATTAGCACTAGGTGGAATGTACACTCCGATAATGAAAACAGTGGTGAATTCTCACAGTAAATAAAAAGGTCTACATCTAGGTCTACATCTAACAGCAACAATGAGCACAAGCTAGAAACTAGCACAGGGTTCTTACACCATTTCGTGTTGATGTGAACACACAAGCCGTCACCACGAGTCTTACCGCACAGAGCTGCATTTCTGTTGGCGTGAAACAAGGCTAGCCCCTGTAGTTGATTGCTGGCGTCTGGAACTGAGCCATGTCTCTGTGAAAACAAAGTTGCAGCAGACCCTAAACTCACGCTGTGTAGTCTGTTGGAGTCGGATGTAGTCCAGTTTATTTTCCGGGGAGCAGACGTTAGATAAGATGATGGACGGGAGAGGCGGTCGGCTAGGGTTTGTTTTTAGCCTAGCACAAACTCCCGCCAGCTTGCCGCATTTCTGCTTCCTCCAGCTACCGGCATCAGACAACGCAGAGAACTGGAGGCCTGGTTCTCAAAGCAAGCCAAGGTAGCATAGCTTCTCACACAGCTCATTTTGAATTAAATTTGCCAGTTTATTGAGTAGTAAAAGTGTCTGGGGGTGGTAAGTACAAGCACCATTTGCACCAATGTCCATATACGGGGGAAAATAAACGCGCTACAACATGAAGTAAACAAAGTAGCACCATTTTGGCGCCGGAGCGGCCACTGCGTGCTACTGCCGTGCTGCCATCTTGTATTTTTGATGGATTTATCAATGGTTGATGGATGAATCAAGCAATGGAAGTTTCCCTCCGTTGCATTACTCCTCGGGACTCTACCACCTGGAGCAAGTTTCTTCCTTGGGTCAAATATGCCCACAACTCCCTACCTTCCATTTCGATGGGACTGTATCCGTTTCAGTGTTGCTTAGGCTACCAACTTCTGCTCTTCCCAGCCCAAGATTTAGTGATGGAGGTTCCCGCAACACAAGAAAAAACCCTGTTACGAGCCGTCTCCTTTTATAAGAAACAGACGGACCACCACGGCACCAAGGCCCCCAAATACCATGTAGGAGACATGTCATGCTCGCCACTAGGGACATCCCCCTAAAGACACGATCATACAGTACAAGCTCTCCCCTCATTTCATCCGCCCCATCACAATAACCAAGATAGTCAATCAATGCGCCGTCTGACTCTTACTCCTCTCTTCCATGCGATGCATTCACCCCACCTTCCACGTGTCCCAGCTACGACGCATCATAAATTGTCCTCTAAGTAAGGAACCCAAGGGTCATAGGTGCAGTGGTTGAAATAATTGGTCGTCTGGCCACTGTGCCAAGCTCCCGTAGCAATTTCACTTTAGCCTAGAGCCAGCCCTCATGATCCTACCACCAAAGAGGAAAGGGCCACTATACTTCATGTTGAGGCCCCTATTCCAAGATGGGAAAGCCGCCCAGCTGCTGGATGTCATGATGGACTCCCATCTGTGGCCACACCCAAGGATAGCTGAGAGGGGCATGTTGGCCAGCCAGAGAGAGAAGCCATCATAGGGAGCATGTAGGAGCCGCTGCCCATGCGGGCACATTCCACCAAGATCTCGCTATTTAGTTGATCATTTTAGCTTCTTTCTCTGTGAGTGTAAAATATGCCCGCTATGCCTCTCTGGAAAGCAGGGAAATAAGAATCACACTCCACTCCCGCTGGTGCCATTTCTGTTCCTCCATCCTCTTGAACGTTTGCAGGTCTGCCTCTACTTCAACATGCAGTCAACATGCACTGTTACCAAGTCTTTGGTAACAGTGGGGAGTCAAGGTCAGCCAACAGGCCCGGATTACCGAGGCGGAAAGTAAGTTGAGGCAGTCGAGAGTCCTTTTTGGATATTTTTCCTGTTTCTGGGATTCTCTAGACCACTCTGATTCTGGAAGAGTAGAAGAGTAAGGAAAGGTTAGAGGGGCAGACAGCCAAAAAAAAAAATTGACTCTACTTTTACATGACTCCAGCAATTACGTGCTGCCAGCCACGGAGGGTTAAGGAGCTTCTCTCACATGTAGGTGAGCTTGCCTGTGGTGCTGAATGCCCGTCGTAGTCAAGCAAGGAGCTGTCACGTGGTAAGAGGAACTGGCTGTAGGCCCGCTGTCACAGTACCTTATGTCTATTATGAAGCAAATTGTTTCAGTTTATGATTAACAGATGTAATTTCCAGCAATGTTTTCGCCACTCATGTGCTAACCATTTTCTAGTAAGAAATTTTTGTTTTTACTACCCATCAGCAGTATATAAATGATTTGTGTAATTTTAATTGTTATTGTTTGTATGAAGTTAAATGTGTTTTCATATTTAATAGCCCCTTATAGGTACATGAAATGGTAAAGCTACCAATTATAAACTTTTCTAAACAGTTCTATCAGTCTTAGTTCCTTTTTACCATCATCCTAACATAATATCAAATCTGCAAAAATACTGATTAAGTCTTGTTTTCATATGCACACCATTTGTAAATTATAATACTTATTTTTACTCTTGCCTAATAGTTTTTAATTTTTTAGTTCTGTTTATCAATGGATTATCAATTGTATTTATGTACAGTAACATCAGTCAAGATTGCCTGGTTTTCTATTGAGCATTAAAAGCTCATAGCTCTAATCGTCCTAGTTCATGCAGGTGCCACTAGCAACAGTGTTTAAGAAACTGATTTTTTTTTTCTTTTTGACTAATTGTGTACCTAAATTAAATGTTCCAGCTAAAGTAGACAAACATGAGAATTTGCAGTCGAGCAGCCTCCTTATAAAACATCAAATTCTAACTGACACATCTGCCACTCAACAAATCAAGTAAAAAAAAATTCTATTGTTTGTGTTAGGTTCAACAATCAAACTAAATTAGCTTTTTTTTCTTCTCCATGTTGTATTCATTTAAAAATAAAAAAATAAGCTGGATTTCACCTGCTGTCTCCGCTGATTTTATAGTCAGCTTTTATTATGCAGACTTGTATAAAATATTCAAAACGTATTGCAACAGTGTTTAAAATAAAAAACTAAATTAAACACAACTTGCATGATCTCTTCCATTTTGAATCTGTATCAGACTTTTCTAGGTGACCAGTAATTAGCTGTATTGACATAGTAAAAGCATAAGTGTGCAAAACATACTGTATCTGAGCTTTAATTAGTCTTAAGTTTAATTGTTCATTGGCACTAGCTGGTCAACCGGTCATCTGTTTGTAAAAAAAAATGCATAAAACGGACACTACTGATATAAGCATTTGATATTATTGCATGCATTAAGAAGTAGAGTTATCATGGTTGTACAAAACAAACACTGTGTAAGAAGAACAATGGAGCTGTGCAAACATTTCAGAAAAAAGTAAGAAATTGGCCATACCATTTCAAAATTCTGTCAACTGAAATAAATGTTGAGCCCCATTGTGTAAACTTGACATTTGTATACTGTATGGCCTAATACCTCTTTTGTTGTGTGTTGTCATGCACTTAACATTAAAAAACACTCACCCTGAAATAGTTTCAATTTTTCCTTTAACCATTTCATAGTTTTCACTTTCTGTATACAGTACTATTCTAAATTGTTAATTCGGGCCGCCAGTAAAACTCTAAAATAAAACAGCTTCATTGCCATCTGAACCTCAAATTTATTTTGCATAAAGAAACAACTTGTTGCTCATCACAAACATGTAATAAATCTGTCATCATGTTTTCTTTACTGAAGAAATAATAAAAATAAACATTATTATTGTTAATAATAATAATAATAATAATAATAATAATAATAATATCTGGCAAAGGTAATATATGGGTGTAAACATAAGTTTTTCTTAAAATAAAATATATACTTTCTTAGGCAAATTATACAAAAAAGCAATAAATAACAGACTTGAACATCTTATAATTGGCATATTCTCCTCATGCCTGGCCAAGTTGCAGCCAGAGGTGGTTCAAGATGAAATTTACCCACCTGAACAGTTTTCATAAATGCTCCAAAGGTGGCTGTGCATTTGAGGCAGTCTTTTCTTTGAATGTTTGGGGTTTCATGAGCTTCTTCTAACTTCTCAATCAATAACCTTCTCCTGTTCCACGTACCTTGCATCCAGGTAAGACTGATCTTGTTTTGTATCACAAAGTCACTGAATGAGCCCATACTGTATATATGAAGTTCAGTCCCCTTTTGTGCCAACCATGGTGATTTGTTTGCTAGCTAAGTTTATAGGAAGAAAGACACATGACCATCTGTAGCCTAACCTTAGGATCTTACCAACTTTTCATCTGCTCAAAAAAGTAAGTCAACCCTCGAGAAATATAATGAACTGAGCTCACTACCAATACTACTTGAGCTGACTTAAATATTTTAATTACAAGTTAAGTCAATTTAAGATTTTGACCTGGATACATGTTGTATCAACTAAACAGCAAAAGTTAACTAAGTTGAGTAAACTTAAAAAAACAAAAACTGTGCAACTTGTTACTGAACTTTTTACATTTAAGTTTTTTTTAAGTGTAATCTAGCAGGTTAAACTTCTACATATTTGAAGAGTCTCTGTAAATATGCAGATGGATAGATTGATGCATCCTCTTCGACGTTTCTCCAGATATATGAAAAACCGCCATGTTTGTGGAGGATGTGCTGTTTTTTAATGAATTGTAGAACACTGATGCTATGTCCTTATGGTATGGTGTCATCCTTCTATATGTCTCTCTGTGTGGGTATCCTTCTGGTAGTACTGGTACACAAAATATTTCGATAGGTTTAAAATGCTACATCACTATTAATAATAATAAGTAGTTATGTTAAAAACTAATTTCTGAGGACATTCAGACGTGATGCTGCTGTACTGTAGCACCATATGAAATGTCCACAAAGGATGGAAAGGATGAGGCCACACTTTCATATTCATGCAAAGATGAGTTAAATCAATTGAAGAGTGATTCTGTTTAAGTTTATTTTATTGATGGAAATCTTTAAAGAAGATTTTAATCTTCTTGTTGTTGTCGGTCTTTCGGCTGCTACCAGCATGGGGTCGCCACAGTGGACCATCCGGTCCGCACATACAAGCTTGGCACAGATTTTACAACCCTCTCATTTTAACCGGCACTGTATCCAGTGGCTGGGGTTTGGGCACTGGCCAGGAATCAAACTCGGGCCTACCACTGAGTCCTACAGATTTAAATCTTTTTAATTAGTGAAAAAATAAATAATTAAATGAATTTGTTACAGCAAGTTACAGTCAAACTAAAGCTAAAAGCATCAATAAACATTATGTATATAACATTATGTATTATGTATTTGAAGAATGTTTTATAAATCAAAATGTGTAAAAATGCACTGTTTTGACTGATTTACAGATTTTGTAAAATAAATCAAACAAAGGAATAACAAGCTTGAATGATTGAACTTGAATGATTGAATAGACGAGATTTATTATCTTGAACTTAAGACATTTTTACAATTAACTTTGCAGATTCTGAGGCCCCACTGAGGGTTTTGGTTGATTCATTCACAGCTACGGTTCCACCAGTGTAAGTGACGCCCTTGTAGGTTCCACTGGTTTTAAACTCCAACACACCGCCATTATGGCATGTAATTGTGACTTTGCCATTGATGGGGAGATCAACTGTAGCCTTGCCGAGTGTGATGACCGCATCCACGGTTTTAAATGGAGAGACTTTAACAGGAAATGAGTAAAGCTCCATTTTCTCTTCACTGGTCTCTGAAGCACATGCACCCTCAACTCCAAGTTCAAGCTGATCATTTGTTTTCCTCTCTGCAATTAGTGGGATTCCTGCATTCACTTCTAGGCTGAAAGTGACTTCCAGTTTGCCGATAACTGACCAGGAGGATTTCTGGATTATTTTTTTGGAGGTTTCAATTTTATATTCTTGAGTTACACTGGTGTTATTCTGGTAGGTCATTGATTTGATTTCCCTGAAATTCACTTTGGGCATCACCTCATTAAGGGTAGGATACTCAACATCTGTAAGCTTAGTAGACTTGATTGTGTTAATGAACATGAAACCCAAACAATCAATATCCAAGCCTGAACGTCCTTTGATTCCCATGCAGATCCCAGAGGCAACATCAACTGGAACTTCTGGGTACAAAACCCATTTTTTCATACGTACATAAAACTCCCGGGAGTAAGTTGTCTTGAATTTGATGGCAGCTAGACGCGTTCCATTTCCACTTGCCCATAGTGAAAGGGAGGATAAATGCTCTCCATCTTCAAATATAAACTCTGTGGCTACCCCATCAGGTATACCAAACTGCTTGGACTGGCCATCAGTAAGCCAAAACTTCATGGCCTTCACCTGCCAGTCACCGAGCCACACCCAGAACTTTTTCAATGTTGATCCATTTTCAGTGCCATTAAATTCAAAAGGGTCTCCTCCATCCCCACCAACTACAACCACATCTGCCAGGTAGGACATGATCTTGTGTTTAACCTTTAAATGGCAAACAAACAATTGGTTTAATAAGATAATTGTCATTCATTATTTATAAAGGGTAATGCGTTATATAAAAGCTCCCTTAACTGACATTAAGTTACATGAACAAATCATGTGCGACACCCAGACCAGACATTTCTGAGGTAGATAGTACCAAAGAACCTAGATAATGGTACTTATATTTTGAGTAGACAAATTAGGCCGCCTTAAAACAAAACTGCTGCAGTGAAATGTCATGTCACGGTTTGCACCATATAAAAACCACATGGACTACAGCATTGGTGTTTAAATTCTGAGCCATCTTATTCTGGATGGCCTTATTGTATATGCCTTTGCGTAGTGCTTATGGATTTTTGATATGTGGTACAGAAACTGCGTTTAAGACTACTCTTCAAAAAAAAAAAAAGCTTCTTGAGTTCTAGGAGTCTTATTCTGGTGATTTCTCTGACATTTACTTTGGTTATACCAACATAAAGTGTTGGATACTCAACATCTGTAGGCTCAGTAGACTTGATATGGATCTTTTACTCTTTTGACTCCCATGCAGATCTGAGGAGCAATGGTAAATGCAACTGGAACTGGGCTCAGCACCCATCTGTATAAAGAACTTCAGGGAGTTGAATCGAATATGATGCCACACATATTTCATTTCTACTTGCCCATAGTTAAAGGGAAGCTTAAAAGTTCTCCATCTTTCTATAAATATGAACTTTGACATCTCCAGCAGCTATACCAAACTAGGGTTAAGTTACTGAGCCACACCTAGATTTATTATTATTATTATTTCAATGTTTGTTTATTCATTCCATGACTAAAATATAATCAGTACATGTGTATTTTATTAACAGTTAGTTAATACGGGTTACGTTACTCTCTTAGGATACGGTTACACTTTGAGATTTGACTTGTGTATAACTACTGTATAGAAGGAACTAATCAATATTGTACAGTGACTGAAAAGCAAATCACACTTAAAACAAAGAAAGAAAGAAAAAAATGTACAAGTTGTGAAACACTTTTACACAAGAAACAAATATACCACACAAACATATTTACTAGTTTTTAAACATTTTCCCAAGTACTGAAACAATTTTACAAGTGTCAAATCAAATGAAAAGGGCGGGTACAATTTGTTTAGAAAATCTATTTTTATTATATAGGTCTCAGTTAAGGATGGAGCTATTTGCATACCTAAGAGATGTAGTGCTTGCTAAGATTTCACTTCATTGACATCATAAAGAAGTACCTGGATGAATGTGCGACACTGTGTAAAAGGGTTCAAACTTCTAAAACTGCATCAAGTCCTGTAGGAGATTATAGATTGGTAATGATTTGTTACTTTGGTTTTTATTTTACGTGTAGATTAACACCCCGCCACACACACATATACACACACACCCCAAGTCAAATCGGTCAGTGAATCCATGTGGTGACCCGAACATCCAGGTGTACTTGAAATTCGTCATGGAGCACAGCCAAGTACAGAAGCCTAGAACTTGGAGTCTGCATCTAAACCATATGTGCAACGTAAAGTAATTATCAAAATAATCATAGCTGAGGAATGTGCACATTTTTTATTTTTTAGTTGAGCAAATGAAAGTGCCTCAGGATTATTAAGAATAATGTGCTGTGATGTGAAGTTTACTGTAAATGGTACCATATCAGACCTGCTAGAGAAAGTGTAAAATAAATTAGGCAAAAGTAATACAGTATAAAATATTTATTATACTACAGTAAGCTCCAACCGAGTAATCTGATTGGACTAGAGGTATTCCCCGGTTGGTTATAGTGGACAGTAACACCACTGGGACGTTTAACTAAAATTACATTAACGATTGTAGAACAGCAGGTCGCAGCATGGGTGAAAGTAGGTCTGTACGGTCCGCAGTACTGAGAAGAGAGCAGCTGCCTGCCAAAACCCACATTCACAACCAGTCACAGAAGCACTTTCAGCAACAACACACATCTGAAAATGTTATGTCATCTCCCACAACAGCTGTCAGCTGTCTTCTTAGTAATCACATTTAAGTTGTTCCAAACTGCATCTGAACCATCCGTGCTCTTTTATTCACAGCCACAAAGCTAACTAGCTCCTCATACTGTACAAGGCTGAATCTCAAATCGCTTTCCAACCCCTGATCAAGGACACTACTTGTTTTGTGAGACAATGGATTGTACACCTGACATCCAGCTTTCCATTTAGGGCAATTTTTTAAAAATATGTAAAAATGGATTTATATATATATTAAAAAAAATTAAACCCCCAAAAGTACCAGAAGTTAATAAGCTGATATTCTAAAGGCTACATAGTATATCGTACAACAGAACTGTTGTATAAAAGCAATATCACACTGGACGTCATGCTGTATTGCTGGTCATGTTGGGCTTTGTTTCTGTGACCACATCACAGCTGTGCTACTGTATATCCAGCACTACAGCACTCCCTTTTGTGTGATATAGTTCAATTACACTTTTATGGAAAATAAACAAGCTCAATTTCAAGGACTCTTTGCTTGGATTTCTTTTAATGAATAACCTTTTATATTTCAGGATTACAGTAGAAAGTAAGCAACAGTAAACCAAACATGATTTTGAAATCACAAATGTTTCAGGGTTATATTACAAAATAAATGTATAAAGCTCACATGCCCACATCCAGTGCACACAGATGGTTTAAAAACAGCTAAATAGTGGTGAATTCTAAATTTCAAAATCCATATTTGATATAAACACTTTGTATGAATCTAGAAGTTGTAATTGTAATTTGTTTGAACATGTGTTTGACATTAGGAATGGTGAATCATCTTTGGAAGCGGATCTTCCATACATAGCGAGAGGACTGGCCTTCTGTAAGGAAAGAGTACTGTTTTTGAACATCTTGGTATACTCTTAAGTATTTTTAACTAGTTGACATGACATTTACTATATCTCTTTCACAAACCTTTTCAATTAAGGAGATTAGTCTGGCCAGTGGCCTAATATTTGTCCTTCTTCATACCTCACGCCGCTCCCTGATGGCCACATTTAAATCTAAAATTAATTTTAACATACACAAAGATAACTGAGTAAATACAAAATGCAGTTTTGAAATTATTTAATTTATTAAGGGAAAAAGCTGTCCATCCTGCCTTGCCCTATGTGAAAAAGTAATTGCCCTCTAAACATAATAAAAGATTGTACCAGCCTTGGCGGTAACAACTGCAATAAAGCATTTTCGAAAATCAGCAATGAGTGTTTCACATCGCTGTGGAGGAATTTTGGCCCGCTCTTCTTTGCAGTATTGTTTTAATTCAGCCACATCGGAGGGTTTTCAAGCATGAATGGCCTGTTTAAGGATCTCAACGGAATTTAAGTCTGTACTTTGACTATGCCATTCCAAAACCTTAATTAATTTTTTTCTTGCGCCATTAAGATGTGGATTTGCAGGTGTGTTTCGGATCAATGTCCTGCTGCATAACCCAATCATTCTCCTTCAGGATTTTCTGGTAGAGAACAAAATTCATGGTTCAATCAGTTACGGCAAGTCTTCTTGAAGCTGCAAAGCAAGACCATCAACATTACCACCAGGATGTTTGGCTGTTGGTATGATGCTCTTTTATGAAACACTGTGTTAGTTTTCACAAGATGTACCAGGACACACACCTAAAAAGTTCTTGTCAGTCCACAGAAAATTTGCCCAAAAGTCTTATATAATCAAAATATTTTTTTGGCAAATGAGAGACGAGCCTTTGTGTTCTTTTTGGGCAGCAATAGCTTGCAGGTCGAAGATAAGTCGCTCTTGTGCTCTTAGAGTAATTTTAGGAGCAAGAACTTTTTTCCCTTAATAAATCAAATCATCAGCAAAAGTTTTCTTTTGCTATTAACTGTGTCCTTTTAACAGGCGTCTATGTAGACTGCTGTTCAAACCTTTTCTCATTTTGTTACACTTAGTTTGGATAATCTAGGTCTTCAGCATGAGCACCATGTAATCCTGTTGAAATAAAACATTATGTTTGCTTTGAACAAACAAAAAAAGCAAAACTAGTTTTCAATGGTTTTCAAAGATAAAAGTGCAGGTTAATTTGTTTTATTTTGACTTTACAGCAGTAATTCCGTGTGTGTGTGTGAAAGTCGACCTACACAGTAGCCCCCTCCCTTCTCTCTAATTTGAGCTACTGAGTAAGATGAGAGGAAGAGGTGAGGTAGGGAGTTGTAGCCCCCTCAGTAGCCCCCTCCCTCCTCCCGTCTTACATCAGCTTCAAAAACACACTAAGGTTAGTGTGGGTAATAGTCTCCCATGCCCAGTCTCAGTGTGCGTGCGTCACTTCTATAGTGTACTGTTTACTATGATATTGTGACCATGTGTGCGCGTGTAAAGCAAACTGTCATTAGAGAGATTCCTTGTTAAAGATCCAGAGTCTCTCTCTCTCTGTTAGAAAGCAGTGATTCTGTTAGTGTGTTTCTGCGAGTGTCATTAGAGAGGTTCCTTGTTAAAGAAGTTTCCCGACAGAGCAGTGTTTCTGTTAGTTGTCCTACACAGTAGCCGCTACCTCCTCCTCTCTTGTCTTATTTCAGTTTCACATATGCATACACACACACACACACACATTAATGGAAACACTGCTCTGTTGATATTTTTTTTAAACGTCAAGTGCAGGTTAATTTGTTTTATTTTTACTTTACATTTTGTATTTTTATATAAATTTTTTTTGGGTTATGGAACTAATCATCACAGTTTTTATTATTTCTTATGGGGGAAATTCACTTTGATATACAGGTACTTTGATATACAAATATACAAACTAATTATGCTTGCAATCCAGGGTTTACCTGTACATTTATGCCATTTTATACACCATGAACTCATAGCAAAACCTATGGTTTTGACTTAAATTTAAGCGTCTGCACGGGACTAGATCACATTTCTAACTTAAAACTAAACGATCTCTATGTGCAATTTAGTACTTACACAACTTTTTTATGATTGTGTCTGGGTGGTCTCTGGTTCTGGGATTCAAAAACCTGAGGAGAAAAACATAAGATTCAGAACAAATTTATAGCCTAAATTACTTGACTCTTACTTCATACATGACTTGATACCTGCCTGGTTAAAGGCAATACGTTGGTATAAAAAATAAAAAATAAAAATAATAATAATAATAATAAAAAACAACAACAACCCAAACAAAGTTTGCATAGTAATACCTACAGTTCCTCCAAGTACAATGCATAAAGGTTTTATTAAATTCAACTACAGTCCTTAATACATATTCAGCCTATATAGTTGAACCAAAACATGGGACAGCATTAGACACAGAACATCTGTGGTCAAGTTATTTGATGCAACACATTGAGTATTCCTCTTCTGTATCCGTGTTAACTCACCACAGTGTTGGCCAGGATGATTTTCAGAATCCAAGTCTGATTCTGAGCTAGCATTTGCTGCAGGCAAAAACAAAACCAACACATTTCTTTTTTATATTCTGCCAACATGAATGGCCTTTCTGTCCCAGGCACACAGACCTCTGGACCTCTGGGCAATCTGGATACGAAATGTCATATGGTCCTTCATTCATGTCCTTGCTAAATATTCTCATTTTGTGGACAGCTTGTTTCAGCAGATCAGGTGCAGCTATCAGTTTATTTAAAATTATGCTTTTAATTTACTTTAAATTCAAATTTAAAGATTGACAGACTATACAGTACATGGTTCTCAAAATGTATATTACATGTGTAAGAATGTATGTCAAAATAACGGAAAAAAAGGTCACTACAGCAAATACAATGTGTTGTATAAACATTGAAATAATTTACCACCAACAAGTCTGATCCTGTGTGTACACCCATCTTTGAATGAATATTAATTAGTATGCAAATGCAGCAGTCACATGACATTGTGTCAAAACAAACAAGATGTTGGAAACCCAAACAAGTTAAGATTTTTCTTGGCAGATTCTGTACAAAGCTTGTGTCTTTTTTTTGTGAGTTGATTCTGTGTCCGCCATGATAGTTGTGTCTCAGGTCACATGATCTCAGCAATTGGGCCTAATTAACATACTAAAAGTACAGGCTGCACAAAACAATTTTCAACTGTTATCTTTTTTTTTTATAGATAAATGTGCAAGGCCAAGACAATAACAGTATCATTCATCATATGAATATTCTTCTTATTTATTGAGTACTTGTATAGCCTGAATCAATCTTTAAATGTTCGATCACAGAAAACACAAAAACCAAATGTGTCTACAAGGGCTGCATAATTCTTGCTAAAATGTAAATCATAATTTTTCTCTATAGGAAGTGAGATCATGCTCTTTTTCACGCTATTCTCATTCTTTTAAATCAAAACAATTATTGCATCTGAATACATAAATAAATATTATAATAATTAGTATTCTTATTATTATAAAAAAGATTCTGTCCACACAGGACTCTCACCTGAACTCTAGTAACAACAACAAAAAATATTTTTAGAGCTCTTAAAGTGAACAACTTAATAGCTGTTGAACATGAATTGAAAGTTATAAAAATATAAATAAAAT
>QMIH01000005.1:763673-809201 GCA_003987875.1 Clarias batrachus | reverse complement strand
TATATATACAGTAGATTTCAGAAAAATTGGTGCACCGTGAAGTATAAGCTCTACACTGTAAAAAATAAATTGTAAATTTTACGGTAAAAAAACGGCAGCTGTGGTTGCCAGAATTTTACCGTAAAAAAATACGTTATTGCACTGTAAAAAAAATAAGCCTGAAATTTTACGGTAAAAAAACGGCAGCTGTGGTTGGCAGAAGTTTACCATAAAAAAAAGGTAGCAACATTTTTGGTTGTACATGATTACACTCATTATACTGTATATTCTATGGATTTTAATTGTTTCTTTTTTTTCGAGCCAGGCCAGGAATCGAACCCTGACCCTGGTGGTGCAAAGCAACAGTGCTAACCACTTCACTACTGTGATTTATGATTACCTGTGTTTTCTTCTAAATAAGTAAACCACTTCTCTCACCTGCAATTGTGTCTGCTATCCTACTCCTAACAGAAATGTTACTTTCAGTACTTCATTACCTTCCACTACCACTGCTTACTTTCAGGAATACAGGCCTGCAGAGAGAATGATGAAGAAGCACAAGTACTGAGTTCAACATTTCCTTAGGTTTATTTATGTATTAGACATGCTTATGTAACAATTATTTTTAGGCAAAGCATAATGTTAATTGAATAACAAAGGAACAGTGTATGAGCCAGTGATAAACTCTGTGTATAAAAGGTCAATGTATTATAAGATTATTCTGGAAAAACAAGATACTTTGGATATCTACACTGGGCAGAGGCTCCCACACTCTCATCACAATCTCAAATGAATTAGAAGAACATGAAGACCTCCAGACACTAGTGGATGCAGATCCCCGCATCCATCATACAGGATTGATTAATCATATAAATTGAAAACATGCTGCTATAGAGTGTAACATATCCCTTTATATAGATCATAGTGACATGCAAGTCTAAGTACAGATACAACTCTCACAACTTGCATGTGTGAAGTATATGGACAATTTGTAGAGATTAAATGCATATACATACTTGTGCATACAGCAGAATGACATATTTTATGAATAGAATTTGTTAACACTTACAAGCTAATAAAAAAAGATCAATAAATCAAACACCTCCGTTCTTTATTTGCAAGCAGTGGAATTCCAGACTTTACTTTGAAGTTGAACTGGAATTCCACTTTGCTGGGGACAGTCCAGGAAGATCTCTAGGTTGTTCTATTTATGTAGGCCATAGACTTGATGTCTCTGGTATCCACTTTGGGGGTCATAGCATGAAGTGTATCATGTCACTCCGGGGAGTGATTTGTCTTGCATTAGATGACACCCAGACATGTGTTAGATCCTTTGTGTCACGGGGGTGAAATGCTCTTCATCGTCAAATATAAACACTGTAACACCTCCATCAGGTAACACCTCCAAAAAACCCAGATCTTTAAAAATGTGATTTCAATTTTAGGGGCATTAAAAAAAAAAAAGTAAAACATGTCCTCTGTTACCCAGCAATTACAACAAAGTGTACAAAGTATGATATGATATCGAGCTAAACCTTAAAAAAAATGAAAACAAATATTTAGGTTTGAAAATATAAAGCATTACCAAACAGAGTTATTATTAGATCACTTGTTAACTGGCAACAAATAAACAGAATTTTTTTAGACAGATTGTATATAATTAAAACAAAAAAATCAAAAAACTTTTTACAGCAAGCTAAAATCAAACTAAAGACATACTGTATGAAATGAGTCCTGCTATTTTAATTATTTATAATGTTTTTGAAAGACATGTTATTAGCCAAAAGAGTGAAGTCACTGCAAGGTGAGCAGGGTAAATCAATTATCTATTTTATCTAGTTTACAGATTTTGAAAAAAAAAAAAAGAGAGAGAATCGATGTGATTACAGAAACTAATAATTAAAACGAATCATTTTAAACCAAGTTAACATCATACACAAACCTCATCAATTCTAATGATCCTTATGTTAACTGTAAAACTGTAAACATTTTTACAGTTTGACTTGACACCTATTAGGCCCTGACAACCTTTTTGTGTGATTCATTCACAACTACATTTCCACCAGTGTGAGTGACTCCCTTGTATTTTCCGCTGATTTTATACTCCACTACACCTCCTTCCTGGCAGATAATCTTGACTTTGCCTCTGAACTCGAGACAAACTTTGGCCTCGCCAAGTGTGATGACCACATCCGCAGTTTTACCTGGAGAAACTTTAACAGGAAATGAGTAATGCATCATTTTTTCTTCACTTTTCTGCGAAGTATAGCGACCCTCAACTCCAAGTTTTAATTCATGTCCTCCTGTGCCTCTAATCAATGGAATTGCTGCCATCACTTTAAGGTTGAACATTAATTCCAGTCTACCGGTAACAGACCAGGAGGATGTTTCAGAAATTTTTTTTGAAGTTTCAATTCTATATGCTTGAGGTTTTTTAGTGTTATTGTAGTAGGTCATAGATTTGACTTCTCTGATATCCACGTTTGGTACCACATCATACAATCCTTCATACTCAACATCTGTGAGCTCAATAGACTTGATATTGTTAATGAACATGAATCCCAGGCGAACAATACCTCTTCCATCCAAACATCCTTTAATTCCTGTGCACAACCCAGAAGCTACATCAACTGAAACTAATGGTTTAGAATTTTTATTTTCCATGCAGGCACAGAATGTCCGGGAGTGGTTTGTCTTGAATTTGATGCCACCCAAATGTGTTACATCTTCATTTGGCCAAAGTGTAAGGGAGGTCATATGCTCTCCATCTTCAAATATAAACTCTTTTGGCTTCATTTTGTTTTCAGTTACACCAAACAGCATGGGCTTATCATCAGCAAAATGAACCTCAATGGCTTTTACCTTCTTTTTACCAACCCACACTAAGATCTTTTTCAGCATCTTTATTTCTTCAGCCTTTTCTTTAGGTTCTTTAGATTTAAAAGCAGTTCCTCCATTTCCACCAACAATTTTAACCTCTGCCAGGTGTGATGGCATCTTTCTCCGAACCTTAAAAAAAAAGAAAATGAACATTAATAGTTCATTAAAGTCCATTAAAAGTGAATTAGAAAATAAGTATTTTGCTAAAACATCTTGTTTTAGATTATTTTGTACATATTATGTAGGTATAATGTAAGAAGCTTAAGCTATTCATTATATTATTTGCTGGTTCAACTAATAAAGCATAACTAATTAATTTTAGATGTTATAAGATCTTTGTTTATTATTTATACAGAGTAATGCTTGATGAAAAGATTTTCTTAATGGCATCCTTTAGTTCTAATTATTTATTTCATTATTTCACCTAGTTCCTGTTTTCATCATAAACTGTCCACCCAAAAATAGAGTTGCACATGACCTTTTTCCATTGGAAGTTCAATAGTCCCTTGTGAATTTAATCCCTTTTTTTCTGATAAGTCTTGCTAACAAGTGGTTTTCTTATGGACAAACAATTGTTTGATTCCAGTCCTGTGAGTTCTCATCACATTGTATATCTATTTAAATGCTCTTTCTTTCACTGTTAAACATAGAACTGGCACAATCTCTATCCATGATTTTTTTTCTGACCACATTTCTTCCTCAACGTTGATGGTTCAGCACTATCCTTTCAGGTTTTGATAATTTTATAGGGTTCACTCACTCACTCACTCACTCACTCACTCATCATCTATTATCCTGTACACAGGATATCCTATTCCAGCAGACTTAGGGCATGAGGCGGGGTATACCCTGAACAGGATGGCAATCCATCACGGGACACACTTATACACACACTCACATCATTCACATACTCATTCACATACTATTGGGGAAGCGAATTAGCCTAATCCTCATGTCTGTGGACTGTGGGAGGAAACTGGAATACCCGGAGGAAACTTGCCAAGCACAAGGAGACTCCATGCACAGAGACAGAAATTAATGGCCAGAAAATTGTATTGAATTCCAATTATAGTATATAAGCAAATTAGCACTACAAGAAAGCCAATGTTTACTGTCTAATACCCAGACGTCCTCTTTGAAAGAGCTGGACCTCTATTCTTCTGTTGTATCAGAATAAAAACTTAGGCTGCGCAGGCACCCGACTTAGGGAAATAGAAAATACACAGGTAGGAGAAGATAGATTTAAACCAATAATGTTAAAAAGAAATAATATAACCTACTATAATATCAAAACTGACAATGTACTAATAATACTTACTAATTTTCTTATTATATATATTATATTCCTTTTCTAACCTTAATCTACAAGAGCATAACCAATGGATGATCCGTTTATATAGAAAGCGAGAAATAAGGAACTTGTAGAAAGTACTTAGGGTTAGGGTTAGCCAAACTAAGCTTATCAGAGACGCTTAGGAAAAGGCTTCTGTTTTTTTTTGTTTTTTTTCCCGGACGCAGAGCACAGATGGCCAGACTTCCTTATTTAAAGCTAAGAAACAAAGGCATCAATGATCAATGATCAAATCCATTACTTTCCCTTACTATCACTCTATATTACACTACATAACCAAAGTTCATCAATGATGTGATTATAGCATGTCTATAATTACTAATCCATATATGTATACGTATAGTCAAATGTCTATGATGAAATTGAAATTATGATTTAAGAATAGAATTATCTTATGAATCAAAATTTTAATGATCAGACTTTTAAATCTGAAAAAAAAAATCATGATATTAATAATAACAACAATAATTATAAAAATAATAAGATAAGATGTAAAATAATAATATAGTCTAATGTAAATAAGCTTTGAAAAAAAAGGTTAATATTGATCCTAATCATAATAAAGTTCAATACTTAATCATTATATGGCATGTAATCTTGAGATCATAAAATAATTATAATGAAAAATAAATAAATAATTTTAAGAACTCTAAGCATACTAAGGACAGTTGAGACCTGACTGGAAAGGAATAGAAAAATAGGAAAATAAGAATAAGAATCTTAAAACTTTCTCTGATGTTAAAATTAAGCCGTCAGCACTAGTGGTTGATATTCTGGATAAGAAAAGAGGAACAAGCCAAACTCTCTTTGAAGAAATGGAATTTCTACTAGGCCAAACAAATTAACATACAATATATCTATTGAATATTAAATTAAAATTGAATCAAACAAAGAAACAAGGAGAAGCGATGAGCAAACCAAGTAAGTAGGGGTTACTGAGAAAAATCTGAAAACTGAGACCTTTAGAGCAGAATTCAGTAGATCACCACCAATGTAGAAACATTCAATAAATTCAGTTTTTCTAATTTATGTGGATTTATGTTTAGCCATTAAAAAACTCAACAATAGTCAGTACAGATTTCAACATTTCAAAGTTAATGTTTTCAGTCTGCGTTAATTTATTATCAAGACTGATAAATTGTCCAAGCAGTACTCTTCAGAATTGAGCATTCTAGTCGATGAATCTAGAAGATGAATTTAATTTGCCATAATCTACATAGATGTTTAACATGTCATAACATCATCAAGAATAGCAAGCACACTTACAAGGAAATCGTCAGATGCAGGAAGTAAGAAATGTCTTCTTTAAAAGATGTTTCGTGATGGAGCCAGACGCTGCACTCTCTCTTATTTAAACCTGTAAAGTGAGAGGTCTTGGACACTACAGCACACTGGGGTGTGTGTGTGAGTGGTCATGAAATTTATATCATACTTCCAAGAAGGGTGTGTGCTTGTGTCTGTACCCGCACATGCGCATGTGGAATAATTTTTGTGTGTGGGGGGTTTCTGGACGTTGTTCCAATAAACAAATAAAAAGTTCAAATAATGTTTTGCGAAACTCTGTCTCGCTTCTGTGTCCTGTTTAGACAGAGGAGACATTCTCCTGATGACCCTTCCAAGGAAATATACTTGATCAATCTTCAATTCTTCTTATTGTTTTGTCATGGACATTAACATTCAACGTGCTCTCTTAGGTCTGTAGTGTCTGTAGCTTTTGGGTTTTATTGAATTTAACTTTCACTGTAGAATTCTGAGGCGGCACGGTGGTGTAGTGGTTAGCACTGTCGCCTTGCATTCGATCCCCGGCCAGGCTCGATTCCCGTCTCTGTGTGCATGGAGTTTGCATGTTCTCCCCTGCTTGGTGGGTTTCCTCCGGGTACTCCGGTTTCCTCCCACAGTCCAAAGACATGTAGGTTATGCTAATTGGCATTCCCAAATTGCCCGTAGTGTGTGAATGAGGGAGTGTATATGTGTGTGTCTGTGCCCTGCGATGGATTGGCACCCTGTCCAGGGTGTACCCCTGCCATCTGCCCTGGGATAGTCTCCAGGCCCCCCGTGACCCTGAATACAGGATTAAGCGGTATAGATGATGAGTGAGTGAGTGTAGAATTCTGAACTCTGAACAACAACAGTTGCTTCTTCAAGACCATTGCTACTTTATTTAAGTTTTGTATTGTTGCATTACAGGAACAAGAATCAGCGGAAAGCATGTCGCATAATACACCTCATAGGTATTTCTCTATTGTTCGGTTTAAAACAATGATAAAACAGTGAGCCGCTTTGACATTTCCGGATATCTGGAGAGCCAAAGTCACACACACAAGGGGTATCAAAGTTCTCTCATTTATTTATGCAATCAAAAGGGTTTTTACATCTTCAGCAGTTAACGATGCTCCGCCCCATAAACACCCCCATCTGCTTTCTAATAAGATGCTGTATAATCCCGCCAGGTGGCGCGTTGATGGTTACTCTTGTTATTTTTCGTGTTCCTGGGTTGAATCCCCAAATAGCATTAGATGAATAGAGAGTACAATCCCTTGTTCCACACACCAAGTACTGCCCTTGGTACAGGGTTGGAAAGCAATTTCGAATTCAGCCTTTTGTTAGTAGCTAGTTGGCTTTGTAGCTGTATACAAAATAGCATGGATAGTTCAGAGTCGATTCCAGATGACTTACAAGCAATTATTAAGGATTAAAAATTAAAAAAAAAAAAACAACAACAATGTTATCAGATGTGTTTTCTTGCTGAAAAAAACAATGCTTCTGTGACTGGTTTTGAACTTGGTGTTCGGCAGGCAGCTGCTCTATTTTACATCACGGTGTATTTTGTATCTGTTTAATACACTGGTAGATAATATTTTGCTGCAAAATAAAGCACAAAGTGTAACTTTTGCTTGGATTTGATTTCGTTATAATATTTAATTATGTTTTCGCTGATGTTTTTTCGCTGATAGTCAAAAATTAACATAACAAAAGCGATTAACGGCACGTAATATCTGGAACAAATATCTGCCCATACGGAGAAGTTTTTCTTTTGTCATTTACCCATGGATAACGTTCCCCCATCGAAAATATGATGGGGCATTAATCACTTATCACAACTGTGAATAGATGCGGCAGCAGAGACAGATTAAATCCAAATAAACGTTCACATTTGAAAACAACATTAAAACAACTAAAAAGTTCACGAGATTTAGCGCCTTCTATCGCAGGACACGAATCAACTACAGTATACTACTTTATATTTTACTGCTTATATTTTTGCCCTAGTTTAATTTGGTTTTACGCAGTTTCATGTGCTGTGTGTGAGAGGGAGAGAGGGCGTATATTGTGGATTACTACTACTACTACCACTGCTATTAATAATAATAATAATAATAATAATTGTTGTAATGTAAATTAAACATATGGGTCTCAATCATCACTAAATCAGCCAATGTCTCCAGTATACTACTGTATTTTTCACTGCTTATATTTTTTGCCCTAGGTTCATTTGGTTTGACGCAATTTCATGTGCTTTTTGTGTGAGCTTATATATTGTGATTTGTCCTAGGTTACTAAAGCCTGGCTTACTACTACTAATAAAAATTATTTCAAATGTAACCCATGGGTCTCAATCACAAAATCAGCCAACGCTGTAAACAGATGATACAACAAATTATATATTCTAAAAATTACGTTTTATTTGAACTTATACAAATATATACGAAATTTTTATTCATATAACGCTCTTATCCTTTTACACCGCATGTTACAGAAACTAATCAGTTTTCTTAATCTTGCACATGTCATGTATTGTAGGCTATTTGTGTCATAGAGGAGATCTATCTCTCTCTCTCACACACACACACGTGCGCGCACAGGCACCTGCACACACACGTTCCAGGAGTTGTTTAGTAATATCGGATTTATTTATATATCGCTTTTGAATGAAATGTTTGAGGAAATATGCATGAATCAAAATGATCAGAGTGACCCAGAGGAGGGGGAAAAACTCTGAGTTTCGCTTCCAAGCTTAACTTGATACAGAATGTGTCGTTTTCTCAATCATGATTTTCCCAACCTGGCGTTTATACCGATTCAGACAGACTGAATTTAGGAATGCACCCCAAAGAACCTAAAGCACAAACACACACACACACCGCAGAGGAAAGCAGAGACATGCATTCACACCTCTGACCGTCATTCATCTTGTAAATGAGGTATTCTTCGCGTAGGCTGGGGGGTTACACACATATACCATTTTAATCACCGGTGTAGGGATGAGCGGGCCCCCAAACAGAGCAAACAATCGGTCAGATTGAGAGATGCTGTCCCAGCCTTTTAGACAAGGCAGCATCTCTACCATGAAGAAGCGGGAAACTTAACCAAGGAAGTCTGGAGCGATTAAAGTCTAGGCGACCACAAACTCCAACGATGTAAACTGGCAATCTGATAAACAAAGGAAGCAGTTTTACTCCGCTGAGTGGAGGAAGAACCCTCCCTAACTCAGACCACTGGCCATCTCATTGACCTCCAGAGCACATGCTTTTCAATGAACAAAGAGGCATATGACATGGACACTACTTTAAACCATCTTTAAAGTGTGCCAGTAGGGCAAAAGGTATATACATATATTTAGTCAGTATGTTTTATTCCTGTGTGTATGTTTGATTATTCGGCATGATTTAAAAGGTGTAATCAGCATGTACAAACCCCTTTTATTTGATAAAGGATGGAAAATGGTAGATATCAATCTAAAGCTGGCTTTATCCCATTAACCTTATCTCATTTGGAAACTCCAAACAACCTCTTCCGGGATAACTTTTAATTGCGCATACTGAATGTAGGAATGAGCAGGTCCCCAAAGAGAGCAAACAATCAGTCACATTCCAGAACCCTCTCCCAGCCTTCATGGCGCCATCTCGCTAATCTTATCTGCCCTTTTAGCAGCATCTCTAACATGAAAAAGCTGGAAACTTCCAAGGAAGTCTGTGCATCTGGAGCCATAAAAGTCCAGGCGACCTCGAACTCCAACGGTGTAAATTGGCAATCTGATCAACAAAGGAAGCAGGATGCCCTTGCGGGCACTACGCCGCCTCTGCTGACATCATGCCGCTCTTCAAGAACTCTCTACGAGACTTCGTGCTAGAACTCCAAAGTCCTGCACTAAATAAACTGTATGTGTGTGTGTGTTTAAGTAGTGTAGTTTAATGTATCATAGACTAGTCAAATAAATGATTGTTTCTTTATAAAGAACTGTTGTGTTTTAAAGTCTAAACATTTGCCAAGATCTTTAGTTACCTTGCTCATTATTGCTAAATACTAGATTTTGTTATCAGAGTGTGTAAAATATTGTTTTAGGGATTCTGGAATGTAAATAAATTGCCTGTGCTGAATGTAAATAAACCGGTGAACTTTGTTAGCATTAGCCACTGTTTGAACACTGTTTAAACACTTCAGGGTTTTTATCCAACTTTGGTTAACCAAGCGCTCACGCTACCGTGTACAAGTCACGGCCAGAGTGGGGAAAAGACACACATGGTTATGGAGTGTTTAGCTCGCTAGCTCTGGTACACCTAACTGGAGAGCTTGTGTCCCTCATGGACTTTCTGACATTATATTCCAGTCACAGAAATAACCTGCAAATTAACTAAAAAATAAATAAATGCTGAATTTATAAAAATCCAGAGAACACTCAGTCAGATTCTCTCAGTCGTTTGCAGAGGGCACAAAAATACCCTGAGCTCACAAAACTATATTAATCAGTTTCTCGGGTAGTGCAGCCTCTGTAATGGCAAAGTTAATAGTATTTCCAAAGCTTTAGCATCTTTTTGAGGGAAAGAGTTACATTCAATTCAATTGATATGATAAGATTGTCCCTGATGAAGACAAGAAAAAACTCCCTGAGATGGTAATATAGAAAGAAACCTTGAGAGGAACCAGACTCAGCAGGGAACTGTCAGGGATAACCCCTAGAGGGCGTCAAAGCACCCTGTGTTTTTGGTTGTAGTTCCTTTTTGTTTAAACTTCAGTTCCCATGGGGCAACTCGGTCAGGTGACCAGGGAGAGCTCACCTGAACCGAGTTGGTGATTAGTTTTATTATAAATAGTTTGGTGTCTTTGAGTTTCTTGTCTTGCGTCTGTTGATTTAACCATGTAAATGTCCACCCAGTTTAGTTCGTGTCTTTCAGTGTTGTTCTACGTGTTTTAGTTTCAGTTTCATTTATAAAGTATCTTTGTTTTGTGGTTTCCCTGACTTTGTGTTTAAATAAACATCGTTTTCGTTAAAACCTGGACCTCTGCATTTATGCCTTGAACCCAGAAACGTGACAGAACGCAAGACCGCATCAGAGGTATAGCAGAGGAGCCCTTCCCCCGGGAGATTCTTTTGGGGGGGGGCAAGGATGTTTGGAGTTTGGGAAACCGACGCGGAGAGCGGGAGGATAACCAAACGGCGTAGTGGAAGGCGGAGAAGGAAACGGGACAGGAAGCAGCAAGAGGAGCTAAGACAGCAGCGTGACTGGGATGGCTGCCGGCTGGCGATACGGCGCACGCCGTTCAGGAGTAGCACAGCTCGGGGGGACAGGWGTCCCCGCACCGACCGGAGTGCAGAGACCGGGCGGTCCAGACTCGGCGGTGACCTGGGTGAAAGGACACCCCACAGTGTGCKGCTWCAGGGAACGGCGTGTGGGCGGTATGCACAGCCGGGAGCAGCCTCCCTGCTAGACTGGAGCAGCATTGGGCGGAGCGCCGAAAGGAATGAAGGGCGCATCCGTAACCTGCAGGAGCAGGTAGCTGACCTCCAGGAAATGCTGATGCAGCTGCGCCTCGAGGAAAGTCCAGACCTGCCAGCTCCTTTCCCGTGTTTCAGCGACGACGAAGACGGTGAGCTCAACTACATGGTTTTTTTCGATGACAGCAACGAGCCCTACTATTTGCTGTATAGCGTCGACGACGAAAGCAAGCTTGGCAGCGACGACGAAGACTGCAAGCTCATCTTTCCGCCGTGTAACGTCGGCGACGACAGCGAGCTCTATATTCTGCCACGTAGCTGCTTCGTAGATCACAGCGAGCTGCTGCCGCTGCACCGCGCCGCCGAGCACAGCGCCTTCATCAGTGACAGCGAGCTGCCGCCGCTGCACGGCGCTTTCGTTATGGACAGCGAGCTGCCAGCGCTGCACCGCGCTGCCGAGCACAGCGCCTTCGCCGAGCACAGCGAGCCGCCGCCGCTGCACAATGCCGCCGAGCACGTAGAGCTGCCTCTTCATCCTCCGCCGCCGTCATGCGCCGCCGAGGATCACGAGCTCCATCCTCTTCATCCGCCGTCGCCTTCATGCGCCACTGATTTCGAGCTCCATCCTCTTCCTCCGCCGCCGCCTTCATGCGCCGCTGAGGATCGTGAGCTCCTTCCTCCGCCTTCATGCGTCGCCGAGGATCACAAGCTTCTTCCTCCGCCGCCGCCTTCATGCGCCACCGAGGATCACGAGCTCCTTCCTCTTCCTCAGCCGCCGCCTTCATGCGCCGCCGAGGATCACAAGCTCCTTCCTCTTCCTCCGCCGCCGCCGTCATCCGGACCTCCTGTGGCGCCCCGGAGGTGCGCCCTTTGAGGGGGGGGTCATGTCAGGGATAACCCCTAGAGGGTGCCAAAGCGCCCTGTGTTTTTGGTTGTAGTTCCTTTTTGTTGTTCCCATGGGGCAACTCGGTCAGGTGACCAGGGAGCGCTCACCTGAACCGAGTTCGTGATTAGTTTTATTATAAATAGTTTGGTGTCTTTGAGTTTCTTGTCTTGCGTCTGTTGATTTAACCATGTAAATGTCCACCCAGTTTAGTTCGTGTCTTTCAGTGTTGTTCTACGTGTTTTAGTTTCAGTTTCATTTATAAAGTATCTTTGTTTTGTGGTTTCCCTGACTTTGTGTTTAAATAAACATCGTTTTCGTTAAAACCTGAACCTCTGCATTTATGCCTCGAACCCAGAAACGTGACAGGAACCCATCCTCATTTGGGTAAAACGGATAGCAGATCTGTATCATACTGTGTGAGTTTGGAAGTTCAGTATAACAGGAGATGTGTTTAAATTAAATTTAAAAGAACAGTTTGTTCCTGGAGGCTCAGGTAGACTGTAGAAAATTCCAGTCCTGAACTATTGAGCGACTGAAGTCACAGGACCCAGATAACAGCTGTCTGCATCAGTCGAGGACAGGATCGTCTTCGTGGAAAAGTGGAACCATCTCCAGCCACCACACGCATCCCAAGGAAGACCGATCTCGATCCCAAGCGTCGAGATCTCCAACCAGAAGCAGGACTCCAGGACGAGTTAGACAGGTCCTGGGGGCAGAGGGGTCTGGATCACTAGCAGCTCAGGAGCGATATGTATAGCTTGACAGAGAGAGGGAAAAGGAGAGTGAGAGAGAGAGAGAGAAAGCAGAAGAGGAGAAAGCAGAAGAGATGGAGAGATGGCAGTTAGGTCTGGTCACAGTCAAACAATGTATAAGGTGAATGTATATTTGCTGCAAAGTGCAAGCAGGGACTCCGGCAGGACTAACTATAACAGCATAGCTAAAAGGGAGAGCCAGAAGGAAACACAAACATGAGGGCTCCCTGAGATGTAAAGCAACCAATTACCTCACCGTCAACAAACCTGAGTGAACAATGAGAGTGCGGAGGACAGCATCTAAACATACCAGTTCACCAGAATACTCTACGTCCATGAGTCCCCCAGATCTGCTCCTTTACCTAAGGTTAATCTATTTACAAAAATGCTTGGCTAAATAAATAGGTTTTATCCTAGACTTAAACACTGAGACTGTGTCTGAGTCCCGAACATTAATAGGAAGACTATTCCATAACTTTGGGGCTTTGTAAGAAAAAGCTCTGCCCCCTGCTGTAGTTTTAATAATATGTGGTACTGTCAAGCAGCCTTCATCCTTTGATCGAAGTAGGCGTGGCGGATCGTAAGACACTAACAGTTCACTCAGATACTGTGGCGCGAGACCGTTTAGTGCTTTAAATGTCAAAAGTAGTATCTTAAAATCAATGCGAAATTTCACAGGGAGCCAWTGMAGTGWAGATAAGAYAGGGGTGATGTGCTCGTATCTTCTGGTTCTAGTGAGGACTCTCGCTGCAGTTACTTGATGGAGTAGAAAGGCCATTTAAAGTTACAGTGTGATCAGAAAGCTTACTTCTAGCTGCTCGTGGTCCGTTGACTAGAACGTCTGTCTTATCAGAATTAAGCAGAAGGAAATTAATTAACATCAAATCACTTATGTCCTGTACACACTGCTCAATTTTAGTGAACTGGTTTTTCTCATCTGGACATATAATTGTGTGTCATCAACATAACAATGAAAACTAATATCATGTTTACGAATTATGTTGCCCAGAGGAAGCATGTAAAGGGAAAAAAAGCAGTGGGCCTAAAACTGAGCCCTGTGGAACACCAAACTCCACTTGAGAACATGAGGAATGGTCACCATCTAAATCTACAAACTGATAACGATCAGTCAAATAGGATCTGAGCCACAAGAGGGCAGTTCCCTTAATTCCTACTACATTTTCTAATCTGTAAAGGAGAATACTATGATCAATGGTGTCAAAAGCTGCACTGAGGTCCAGTAACACAAGTATAGTGCCGCACTATAATTGATCATTTTTTAATTATATGAATAACTGCATCTGACTTTTTTTTATAAATAACTAATTTGAAATAAATGCAGTCACTAAATTATATAAAACATATGAAGAAAACTCTGTAGCCAAATTAAACACTGATAAAACGTAACCGTTGTGTATGGCTAGACTCTGTCCCACCAATAGACATAAATATAAAAGATCAAATAGAAATTTTTGGTTTGACAATTACCCCCATGAGTTGTGTAAGTCTCAAATTACAAAACAAGAACTCAAGTAATCAAGACTTTTATACTATAAAAACTACTATATTTAGCCACGATTTTTTCTTCTGACAAGAAGAGTATCTGAACTAAGGAACCAATTAAAAATCGCTTTGTGCAAAACTGTCATACAAGCTATTAGTACACACTAAAAAACTGCTGGGTTGTTTTTACTACCCAAACGCTGGGTTGCCTCAGTTGGGTAATTTTTCTGGGTTATTTACAGGGAGTTGGGTACTTTTTGTTTAAYCCAKCTTRCTGGGTTGGAGTTGGGTTAGCTAGTGACAGCTAACATCACAGACAAGACCGCCCCTCGCCTGGAGTTCACCGGTGTATTCAGTGGCTGTGTCAGCTTCGTGTCTTTTTTTTTGGTCTTCCTCCTCACGCATTTAAGAGGAAATGTAAATGTTAAATATAAGGTCTATATACACACTTTCACTCACCTATGATTGAATTTGTTCACTGTATGTAACATTTATTACTGTTACCGTGTTACACTCAAACTTTCAGCCTGGTCTGTGCTATAGCATGCTAGTTTATCTGACAATGGCTGCTAACTAGCCAAACCAAAGAACCCCACCTGTGTATGAAAGAAACTGCAAAAATGTCTGAGCTTGTTTTTAGCTTTCTTTGTAGAATGCTTGCAGGGTGTATGAAGATGATGAATGAAAGCTAAACTGTAGTGCCAGCATGACGCTAGCATTTAGCTAGGTTGCTAGCATTAGCAACCACATATAAAAAGCTGAGGTGTTACAAAACACTAATCTTCTTACAAATATGCATACTAGCCAACCCTCTCGATTTTTCCATAAACTTTTACTTTCTTTAATTTCTTTCTTTCTAAGGTTGGAACCAACACTGTGGAATATCTCCAGCAGGCTGAAGTGTCAAGGCTGTACCCCTACATCCTGATGTTGGGAGATGATGATCAGCACTGCTCTCCGGCATTAGTGCTTCTGTGTAACTGTGTAATGGAGTCGCTGTTGAACTTTTTTTGTATGATCTGATCTTGTGCTTTTAAAAAATAAATATTTTTTCTATGATTTGTACAATTAATTAGGTGTTATTTATTGCATATATGTATGGTTTGCAAAACTTAGAGGTTTTTTTTTTTTTTTTGTAATAGACCAGTTTATCAAAAGTAATTTAACTGTTTAAACTGTTTTAACCATAGACAAGTAAAACATGAAAATAATAATAACCTATTTGTGTTATGGAAAACATTCATTAACGTTTTTGTAGAATGAAACAATGAGTGAAGAAAATGATTAGCTTAACTGTGGTGATGTTGGAGCTGATGGACGCGTGGAGAAACACAGATGCCACAGAAAACACGGAGCGGACGCTGGACAGAAGGCACGATGGGAGCGCTGGGAGACGAGACGAGGAGCAAGAATTGCAAAAGGTTCGTGGCGGAGTCTGTGTTCCATTCGTGAGGTCAGACATGGAGTGAAGGAAAGTGAGGAGTATATAAAGGTGTGGTGCAAATGAGAATCAGGTGTGTGCTTAGAACTCGGCTGATTGGGACCGAAGATTGAGGGTGGAGCCTGGTGTTTCCATGACAATTTGTGAGGTAGAATTAAGCCAAACATTATAGTTAAATATGACCTAGCATTTGGATTGAATATTTTACCCATTTTGCTAGGTTAAATTAACCCAGCATGTAGTTGGTCCAATATTTTTCCAGCAGCTGGGATAGAAACAACCCAGTTTAGGGTGTAGAAAATTTAATGTGACAAACTTTGGGTACCAGAAAGATGCCCACACACAGATACACACACAAGGATGAACACAGGGTTATAAAGAACCAGCTTCCCCCATAAACATATTTATCTATACCCAAAAGTATTTTGGCAGGTTTGCTCTAACGATCCATGTTTTATCTCATAGTGGCACTTAACATTGCTGCTTTTTATTATCGCCTTGGCTTCAGAACATACGAGACAAACCTCCCGCAGGACGAGTAAATATATATTTCATCTTTGAACGTTCAGTTTTGATAGTCTACTTTCCTTTTCTTGGAGTAAGCCATGCTGTTTTTGCTTTTATTTACTGTTTTTTAAGGAATTTGGTAGCTTGTAGGTGCATTGCCTTCATTTCTATGTCTTCCGCATACTCTAAGTGACGTGTATAGCCACGCCCACCTCAAGGGAAAAAGCGCTAGATGCTGTGACATAATCTGCCAAATACTGTAACTGCTCATAATGTCAATGTCAACGTTTTGATTCCAATTATTTCACAGGTTTTACTTAATGCAAATACCAAAGGACTGCCAAAGTTTCATTAAATTCTTTGACAAAATCTGGCTGGTCAGACAGACAATTTCTTTTTTTTTCTGAGACTGGGTTACAGGTTCTCCAATGTATGAAACATAAAAATATCATTAGAAGAGTTCTGACCATTGTACAGACAAAGCCTTTCTTTTATTTACAGTTGTTTATAGATAAGATAATTGTCATTCATTACTTATGTAGGGTAATGCTTTATAGGAAGGCTTCCTTCCTGATATTAAAAAACATGAACAAATCATGTGTAACACCCGGCCCGAACATTTCTGATGTAGATAGTACCAAAATACCAAGATAATGATACTTTGCAGCATTTAAAGTGGACAATATGGCTGCCTGTAACAAACTGCTGAAGAGAAATTATATCATCTCCTGTCATGCACCATATAAACAAAACCACATGGGCTACAGTGTCAGTGTGAAACTATAGAGTTTACCTCACATTTTGTGTAAGTTCTAAACCATGCCTCTTGTTAATATGTATTTGCCTAGTTCTTGTGGGTTTTCTTTCTGTTTTTTTGATATGTGATGTTTAAACTGTGTTTAAGACTATACTGCTTATATTCAATTTTCTACCCTTGAGTTATGATTGATTTATTCTGGTGATTTCTGTTACTGACATTTACTTTGGGTATCACATCATAAAGTATTGCATACTCAACATTTATAAGCTCAGTAGACATGATGGTGTAAATAGGCATGAAGACCTTAAATTCCCATGCAGACCCCAGGAGCTTTACCAGAACTGAAATTGGGTTTAGTACCCATATTTTCAATCATACAAAGACCGTTTTAGGGGTGATTTGTCTTTAATTTAATTCCACACAACTTTGTTTTGGTGTTATGTACAGTGAAACCTTGGATTGCGAGTAACCCGGTTTGCGAGCATTCTGCAAGATGAGCAACAATTTTTTATAAATGTGTAATACGTTTACGAATGCCAAGTATCATGTAGCACGCACGCGCTTCTTGTTTTGACGCCAAGCATCACGTGATCACAACTGAGCCACGTCTCTCACTTGTACGTCTCTCACTTGTATAATCAACATCTGTGCGTATACTGTTTACTATAACACTGTGACCATGTGTGTGCGCGTAAAACATCTTTCATTTTGTGTTTGTATGTGTGGGTGCGTCCTTTCACGTGCGAGTGTACTGTTTATCATAACATGCTTGTGCGTGCGTGTAAAGCAAAAGCAAGTGTCAGTTGAGAGGTTAAAGATCCATTTTCCCTCTCTCTCTTAGCCTGCGCTGACTCCGTTATGTGTGTGCGCGCGAGTCATGGGACACCATCATCCTCCACTCCTCCTCTCGCCATTCACACACACACACACACACACACACACACACACACACACACACACACACACACACACACACACACACACACTAACAGAAGCATTGCTCTGTCACGATTCTTTTCAAAGGTAAAGTGCAGGTTAAGTAGTTCTATTTTTACTTTACAGCAAGGATTCTGTTAGTTTGTGCTCATTCGAGTGTCATTAGAGAAAATTCTTTTTTTTTTTACAGATAAAACAGTGTGATGTTTCCCGATTAAACAGCCTTTGTGTGTGCGCACACACACACACACACACACAGCGCAGGCGCGCACAGACACACATACACAGTGCATGCGCGGCACAGACAAACGCTAAAAGAAACATTATATGTTGTAGTAATAATTTTTATGTATTTATTTATTTGGGTTGTTGAACGAATGATATGAGTTTTCATTATTTCTTATTGGGAAATTTGCTTTTACGAGTGTTTTGTTTGTAGGGTTTCAACTCTGGGTCAGAGGTGAATCTAATCTTTAAGGATGTTACGAATGTTGAATTGAATAAAAATTTATAGAGTACACCTTATTGCCTACCCGACCAGCATTTAGCACAATTTAGTGTATCTTACCAGTTCTGCTTATCACGTGGCCACCGATGATAACACAAAATCTAGTGTTTAGCAATTACAGTATGAGCAAGGTAACGTAAGATCTGGGCAAATGTTTAAACTTTAAAATACATGACCAAGACAACAGTTCTTTATAAAGAAGCAAGAATTTATTGAACTAATCTACGTTACATGAAACCACGCTATTTAATCACTCACACACACACACACACAGACACACACATACACATGAACAGTTTAGAGGGTGAAAGTTAATGGAGTTCTGTTTAGGTTTACCGGAACTTCATCTTTATCCCATCTACATTTTCGATTTCTCATCTGTGAGTCACTCTCCAATTACCGAACAGGGAGTGTATTTGGCTGACAATGAAAAAAGTTCAACTTAGCATTAAACAAGGTGTAAGATAATCAACTTTACAAATTTAGATGTTGGATGTTTCAGTGGGGTCATGTGATCATTTAGGCAGAAGGCACAGGAAAAGGGAGAGGAGAGAGTGCTAAAAAAGAAAAATGTTGTTCTGATGTAGCTTAAACTTGAGATAAGTTAAAACTTGAAAATAAAATTTAATTACACATTCCCAGCGTGGTAAGAAATGTTTTGTTGCTTAAGTAATGTTTCTAATATAATGCTTTGGATTACTATTTGCAAATACTATATGCTTGAGTTTGCGGTTTGTGTAGACATAGACTGAATAATGTTATTTCTTGAAAACTTTGCAATAAATATACATTTTGTTGATAGGTGAAGTTAACGCATGTTTGATTATTCTAGAAATGCACCATATCACGTGATAGTGCTTAGCGCAATATGTGATATGTGAAACAGTGATAAATAGTAATTGTTAGTCGTTTTGTGTTTGCAGTTTGACCGCACATATGCACATGTAAATGTTCATTGATTGTAACTACAAGTAAACRACAACAACAACCACCAAATGTGTATGGTGTGAGTTCTGCACTAATGGAATAAGGACAAAATCAAGTTCCAAATTAATGTTATCATTTCACGGGTAACATAATCAACTTTACAAATTTAGATGTCTTTGTATTAATAAGTTAGGCAAAGTTTTCTGATGTACATAAAGACAGACAGACGTGTATGTGGGCTTCAACCTGAGATAATAATATTACTGATTACATTAAAGCTGATTTTAAGCCATCAACTTTTTTCATGAACAACGCTACATACGCTAGTGCAAAATAAAACACAGGTAAGTTAAATAGACACCTTTGTAGAATCATGTGCTCTCTCAAATAAGCAGGTGGAGATAAGGACAAAAGGTGAAACAGGAAAATATACCCTTAACTAACTTTAATAAGAGACTTGAAGTAGTACCATATAGTACCATATATAAAAAACCATATGACAACATACTGTGTAGTTGCTTCTAATGCTTTACTAGTTTGTCTACTTATGCACTTACTGTATATTATCTCTGCTCAACTGCACCTCCTAATGTTTAGCAGTAAACACAACACAATCTTTCCTGATGAATTAAAGACAATCACCATGTGTTAAAGGTAGTTATACTACACCATAGTATGAGTTTCTCTTTTTTGTACAGTAACAACATGACTTGGACTGTAGTTTCAGCTGTAACATACAGTAAGTGATAGGATTATACGAACTCATTCATTCTAACATGTTCTTGTCATTTCTATAGTAACAGCTCAGACACAGGAACAGTGGATACTAGACACAATCCAAGTGTAATAATAAATGAATTTTTAATTTTTTTTTAATTTTGTTGTTTATCAAAGCAAAGCAATTGTTGATGGGATGTTTCTGGTAGGCCAAATTGATTTAACATTATTTGTTATTTAACTAGAAAACTACAGGCTGAATTTTAAAAAAGAAAGTGAGAGAGAGAGAGAGAGATCTGATCAAACAAGGGAAAGCGTGAGGATGGTGAGGGAATGAATGTTTATTGCAGTCATAATGTGAGCGAGAACAGGATCTAACATGTCCTGGATGTTCCACTATAAACCGAACTATAAACCGTTAATATAAGTGATGTCTAATTTTGTAATAAATTAAACATCATAATTGTGGGAAATCGCTGTGTAATAATGCACTCAAGGCTCAAATATTATGCACCTCAGGGTTCAATGCTGGATGTTCTTCATCCTCTTAGAAATTAATTTTATTGTGTTTTTTTAATGGACAAATCTGCAGTATGAAATAACAGTACTGCAAAACACCAAGCAAATCCTGGATAGAAATGATGTTCTGTGCCAGTATTAAAGATCTCCGGTTTCTATACAGACGCAGACACACAGCACGATGTAGCCGAGCAGGCCTTAACAGATGGTGGCTCGGTATTGAATTTTCTATAATAACACACGTTGCTTTTTATACTTTCTGTAGGATACAATTGTGAGCGTAATCCGGAGGTATGTTTTTGATTCATAATGTTACCTGTTGAGTTCTTGATTCTGATTGGTCAGGAAATGTGGATTCATTTTAACATTAAAAAACAGCTCTGAGAGTAGATCCAGCTACTTGAATATTAATAAGAGGGCTCATTTTATGTGTTATCGTATCTAGTATAGTAAAAAAGAATTAATCTTGATGTAAAGTTTTAACTTTATGTCTCAACCAAAAGTCTTCATAATTGAAGAAAATGTTATGATAAGTTATGATATTAAGTAATAAACTACAAATGATTATAATAAATTATGTTTCATGATATCGATCCTTTGTTCTACTGTGCATGAACTAATATATATGTAAATAATCTAATAACCTAACGCCTTACACATATACATATTGATTCCTTTAATAAGCTTCTATAAGCGTTACAGTATGTGTTCGCCTCATCATTCCCTTTCTGTTCAGTCAATAAGACACATTTAACGTCTTCTATTAGCAAAGAATGATATATTTTCATTGGACGAATAGTCATACGTTACCAGAGAGATATTATTATAAATTGGGACAGAAAGCAGTTCTTGCTAATGGTGTCAGACTTTATTAAAGAAGAGAATTCAGTTTATTAAAAAAAAAAAAAAAGGCTGATTCTATGATTTGGATTGACTTGGTTTGCTTTGTGCTTTGAATGAAGCGTGGGATGTCGATCCAGACAGCTGTGTAAACAACCTGTTTATTGAATGACCTTTTTATAGAAACCAGACGCAAGCTTTGGATAAAGGCGGTCTACTCGAGGGAGACGGTCCAGTCCGGGATGAGCGTCTGCATAAACCATGTTGGATCAGGAGAAGCTTAGAGTTTGTGGTTCTGTGCTGCCAGCTTGAAGACTGAAAGTCATATGTTTGTTTGTTTGTTTTTTCAGATTTTTGGATGATGGAAAGCAAAAATGCGGAGTGTGAAAAGTTTGATACAAAAGTGTATAAAAGTGATTTTAATGTAATTTAAAATATCCTGATTATCACTTTGGAGAATCCTATATTGTAGTAAAAACAAAGAAATGACAAAACCAAGGTATTTCATCCCATTTTTATGAGCCTGTTTTTGGCTGAGGAAGGGAACCATAAAACCTGGAGGAAACCCAAACAGACAGAAGCTGAGATTTGGATCGAACCCGAGGCTGTGGAGCTTTGATAATGAAACTTTCTTCTCATACAAAGTATTATATTCATTACATTTCATTGTGATATTTAATTCAAGCCCTGTTGTTTACTATAAAGTATCGATTGAATGTGTTATTTTGTTGTGTTATTTGAAATAAACGACATCCTGTTTAACCATACAAGGCTGCTTTATACAATATAAGTGCTTGATTTACATCCAATTTGATTTGAGCAATGTACTCATAAAGATAATGCTTTATTTATTCGCACCTTTATTATCTAAGATAGCTTTTATTCCTTTGTGGACAGTGTGCCGATCTGATCTGTATACAGAAAACAAGACTCAAGACTCTGGTCTCAGTAAGGACTTCCTTTTTAATGATGAATAGAAGAATAGAAGGTGCCTTAATTATTGAAGAGTGCGATTTCACTTTGTGTAGATACCAGTTTTAAATCCGCACTTATGCGTTAAATCTAAATGCAGGGCCAAAAGGCTAATGGCAGAAATCCTACGACCATTTGACTATTCAAGGCTCAAGGCTACAAATGTGGCAGGAAATATGGATTTCTTTAAAATACAGTACTTCAGTGATTCTTGAATAAAACCTACTTAAATTATATTTGCTGGCTGAGATTTATGAGGATTCTTAGCAGCATTGCGCTATTGATTTTGACTTTAGTCGTTTATTTAAAGATGTCGTGCAGAGATTAAAAAAAGAATAGAACAAAGCTGCTCCATAAATCAGCTGATTTATTTTAGAATGTTTTTTTTTTAGCACTAAACATCAGATGAGATGCGTTCCGCAGCGAACGCTGATGATGCACGTCTCCCGTCATTCCGTATCCGTGGTGGGATTTGTGATTTGCCTGGAATGGCCACCTGCTGCGCGGAGATGCCGCTGCATAACACTCTCTCACGATGCGCCCCGAGTTTTGTGGCAATCAAAGAAATTGTCTTTGCTGCTCCCCACTGGATGATGGCACCGCATTTCCACGGGCCGTCATCATATCATAAGCGCAGGGTGCGCTCGCTTATGTGTCGGGCCGTCTCGGCGCTTGCTGGGTTTGTACAATAAAACATCTCAGCTACTGTAACATCCGAGCTGCGAGACTCACTCGTTTTTCTCACTCTGGCCTGTCGCACCTATTTGAATGATGCCACACTTGTTTGAACAGCACTTGTTTGTCAATTTTCTATTTGGTTAATTATTTATTTCCGCAGCTGCAAATGAAGCTACACAGATTTGAAGTGCTAATTGGCTCCAAACTCTTGCATTTTCTTGTAAACATCATCATTATCCAAATGCCCCCAAAGAGATCCTCATAGAATGACATTCTGGCTTTCCAGGACCTTAAAATAAGATAGATAGATAAAGAAATAAAGAAATCATTCACGTGCATGTACAGTAAAGAGCTGTAGAGGAGATTGTAGCAGGATGGTTTTTTTCCTTTCATCATTATCCGAAATTAAAATGTCTGACGCAGTTCAAGAAGGGAACACAATCCAATTTGCATGTTTTAGTGATATTTATTGGCAGAAATGGGATTTCTTTATCATTTCCCAAGAAATGATGTGCTGTCATCATCGTTGGTCTGGTTTTCTTGCTCCGTTTCCACGCGCCGATGTAATTGCGGCAGCGGTGCGTGACAAACATCCGTGAAAACACATTATTAGTTTTGCATGGTTTGGAAAGGATATAAATACTGAGTGGTGTCGTTACAGATAAACTAGGCCATGTCAGTGTGAAAAGGTGTATAAAGGTGACACGGCTTTCCTTTTCACTGCCTTTATTAGGTCATTTCTCCATATGAATAGGCAAATCTAGTCTGGATTATTGATGGCATTTTCTTGTTGCAGCTCCCTCTGGGGAAACAGTCGATGGTCTCCTTTTCTTCTCCTGCACAGAAGGTTTTTCAGCACTAGTGGCATCGGCATCACTGAATAATCCTCACTGGTTCGAATGCGATTTGTCAGAAATCTGAGGCAGGTGGATGTAAAAGTCAAAATCAGCAGGACAACGTCATGGTCAAAATCAGGATAAGGGCAAGTGATCCTGGAAATATGAGGAAAGCAAAAAGCATCCCGAGTTGAATCCCAGAAGAACCATTGGACAGTGGCGCCTTCTGGTTATTTAACAGCTTAATATATGGTATTTAAATTCATATTAATCAAGCCAGTGGTGAAAAAACCCTCCCTTAGGTAAACTGATGTTTTTTTTTTTAGTTTTTTTTTTTTAGGGGAACCATCCATCAATCCATACCACTATCTGTACGACCACTATTGTGTAGGCTTGCAGGAAGCCTGGAGCCAATCCCAGGGGAATTCACGGCACATGGCTGTGTGCAGTCTGGGAAGGGTGCCAACCCATCACGGGGCACAAGTGCAAACACACTCACACACCCGTTTGTATAATATGTGCAAGTTTGAAACACCAATCAATCTACAACTGTGTGTCTTTGGATTGTGGGAGGAAATCCTGGAGGAAACCCATAAATCACAGGGAGAACATGTAAACTCCACATACTGTAGACCAGGGGTCTCAAACTCAGTTCCCGGAGAGCCTCAGACCCACAGAGATTTGTTCCAACCCTCCTCCAACATACATACCATGTAGTTTTCAAATTATTGATTCAAATGAATTTCTTAATGACTTGTTTAGTTGGATCAGGTGTTTTTAATTATGGTTGGAACAAAACTCTGTGGGGCTGCGGCCCTCCAGGAACTGAGTTTGAGACCCCTGGTGTAGACAGACTCCCCCCACCCTAAGACTTGAACCACTGATAGAGAAGTACTGTACCACTTCCACCACCGTGTGGATCTGAAGTTAACACCATATCATACCATCACACAACTGTACCATGTGTTCACCTTGAAGTGAACATACAGTATTATGCAAAATTCTAGTGAAATTATAGACATTTAGCTGGGTCTCCAGGGTGCTTATACAAACAAAGGGTTGAGGTATTAAAATAATATTATCTGAGGGGTATTTCAGATGGATTGTTAACACTTTTGAGGAGACATCTGAGATTTACTTTAATTTGTTTAAGAAATAATAAAATATGCCACCTGTTAGGCACAACAAAGCATCAGATGACTATTTTCTCTATGTGCTTAAAACTGTATATGAAATGGTAAAGCAAGGTGGCGTAGCAGTCAGCACTGTGACCTTGCACATCCAGGGTTTAGTTTTAGGTTTTTAATCCCACCTTGTGTTTGTGAATGTGAAGTTTGCATGTTCTCCCTGTGCTTGGTGGGTTTCTCTGGGTTCTTAAAGATATAGGCTAAGTTCCCAAATTACCAGTTGTATGTGCATGCGATGGATTAGCACCCTGTCCAGTGTATACCCTGCCTCATGCTCTTCCACGACCCTGTATACAGTAATAACTGTAGAACATGGATAGTAAAGTTTGACTTAAATGATTTCTTGCACCAGTTCTATGGCACATGTGGTTCAGTGTTTTTGGTTCCTCAGTAGCAATCGAAGCTCATACATATAGTTAATTGGCACTTGCATTTTTTTTTCTGGAAAGGTTCTCCTTTAAAAGCAGAAAGGAAAAAGGAAATATCCTCTGTTTTAGGGTTCTTAATGGAACCTTTAAAGCGTACCTACTGTACTTTGGACCATTGGATCCTTGAAAGGAAGCAGCAGCGATCGGTGGTGCCTCTGGTACAGTAAGTGTAACTGTAGCTAGAACTGCTGATAGTACATGTTATGTTAATATGCTGAAGAAACTTGTACATATTTACATTATATGTATAGTGTAAATTTAACAAACAACTTTTAACAGACCTAAAAATATAAAAATCATACTGTGGGCTGTAGGCTTTAAATCTTTTGTCAACAGAACTAAAAATACAGTAAAATCATTGAACAATGCACACCCACATCAGGCAAATGTAGTGGTCTACACAAATATATTTAGTCTTCCTTACCATACATATGTGATTGAGTTTATTTACCGGATATGGATATGCATGAGTGTTTTTTTTTTTTTTTACTCTTTTTCAGGAGAACTAAAGGTCATCTTTTTAAATTCACTGCACTCTTCTGGGAGAGCTGTGGGTTCCCGCAAACAGCCGCTCAACAGCTTGCTCCGTAATTACACAATGGAAAGTAATCACCCTGAACAGTGCTCCTTAATTAACTCAGCAGAATGACTGGATCACCCTCAGGGGGCTTGTGTTCCACAGGCACCCTGAGGTTTTGGGCTTGCACCCCTCCTGTTCCACCCTCCCTGATAATTTGGTCTTCCTACCTTTTAAGCCACAAGAATCCAGATCCCAAACCCACAACGTTTCTAATGGGCCAGAGTTCAAACGGTGAAGGGATTGGCGGCAGGCAGAAGGCATGGTGGTATGGCACAAGTGGGGATTTATTATGATTGGTGGGAGTAGTGATTGAGGTGGAGAACCCACTCATTTAAATCTACGTCCTTTAAAAAAGTTTCCTCAGGGTTTTTTAGGATCAGCAATTAATTTGATGGTTCAAAAAGGTTTAACTTTGAGCTTTTTTTTTCTGAAGGAATAAACCCTTGAGTTGCAGAATAATTTATGGAAGTTTAAGTATACTCACTGTCTACCTTTCCAAATGGGTTCTCATTGGAAGTCAGAAAGGCTAAACCTTCTGTTTTAGTGTTCTACATAAAATTTTTAAACCTTCACATACATTTTACCTTTCCAAAGATATTCTACTTTAAAAATATATATATATATATAGAAACCTACTGTACACAGTTTTGCATGTAACCTTTAAAGGCACCTACTATCTACAATGATCAGCCATAACATTAAAGCCACTGACAGGTGAAGAGATTAACAATGATCATCTTACTGAGATAATCATTGTTATTCACAATGTTAGGCAGCAAGTAAAAAGCCAGTAGGAGACACGGCAAGTGTAAAGATCTGAGCGACTCTGACGAGGGCCAAACTGTGATGGCTCGAGGACTGGGTCAGATCATCTCCAAAACAGCATGTCCTGAGGTGTGTTCCCTGTATGCAGTGATTAGTACCTACCAAAAGTGGCCCAAGAAAGGACAACTGATGACCCGGATACATAGCCGTAGGTGTCCAAAGCTCACTGATATGTGAGTTGAAGGCTAATCTGCCTGGTCCGATCTCACAGAAGACCTATTCTAACACAAATTGCTGAAAGCGTGAATGCTGGCTATGACAGGAAGGCATCAGTGAATGACAGTTTGTTGGGTATGGGGCTGCACCAGTGAGGGGGCGCGTACTGACCCGTGTCCACCACCAAGGGCTCCTATGATGAGCATGTGGGCATCAGAACTGGACCATGGAGCAATGGAGGAAGGTGACCTGGCCTGATGAATCATCTTTTCTTACATCATGTGGATAGATGGGTGTGAGTGTTGCTTACCTGGGAAAGGGATGAACCAGGTTGCACTATGGGAAGAGTGTGATGTTCTGGACAATGTTCTGCTGGGAGACCTTGGGTCCTGCCGATCAGATGTGTGGTAATTTGACACCCCCTGTACCACCTACTTAAACAGTGATGCAGACTTTCAGAGGTCTTGTGGAATGTATGACAGGTCAGAACTGTTTTCATGGTACAAGGTGAAGACAGGTGGTTTCAATTCTATGGCTAATTATATCTTTCAAAAGAGGTCCTACTTGGAAAATACAGAATAATACCTTTTTCACAATATTCCTTAAGAAACAACCAAAAAAAGTTTCCTGTGTTACCCTGGTATCAGGCTCAAAGCAAGCAGCCTTAGACAAATTGTTTCTTATGTGTTCTTAAAAAGTTTCATTTGTTTGCTAGGGTGATGTCCGTCGTTGTGACACAAAAATGCATATCCCGTTTTCAAAATCAGAAAAGCAGTAATTCCAATTTTGTTAGAGCTTCAAATGGATCAAACCAAATCTCCAAGGATGATATGGAAATGCATCAAGTTGCAAATTCAAATTTCTGTTCCAGCGTGTCTGTAAACTGTATGCATGGTCCCCATGGGAAGTCTACAACCTAGAACCCAGAATAGTTCATAAAAATAAAAAGTTTGAAATTAGTCTCCTGAAACTTTCCAGCACACTTTGATCAGTGAAATGAAATGGCTGATATGTTTAACACTCACCTCTAAAATAGGAGCACAAACACACCTGTCACCTGCGAATCAACCCTGCTGTACTGTGTTTAAATCTCTCAGCGTGCACTCCGCCAACTCGCAGGCAAAGTGCACTGTGCAAAACACAGATACTGAAAATCTGTACTGGCACAGAGTGGAGGAGTAGCTTACACAGCGTCGCGCCAGTTTCAATTCGAGGAATGGAAATATTTACAAAGTAAGTAGGTGGCAGGGAAGAGTGAGCACTCGGCCTTTTATCTTTAAACCTTAACAAGGACGATTTTTGCTTGGCTAATCCGTTCTAATTAACCCTACTGCACCAGTATAGGAATTTGCTAGAGGGTAAGAGAAGCAAAAAATGGCCACCTAGATCAGTGCAAAACAGTGTTGTTTACCTTTCTCAGGGTGTTTTGGGAAGATGCTTTTTTTTTTTTTTTTTAGTGGAATGGATTTCAATTGAAACATGCCTGGTGGGAAAGTCTTATTCTTGCACAATTTATCATGATAAAAGAAGTAATTACGTTCTTCCACATTGGCCAGTAATACAGTTTAAATCTCACTTTTGCTCTTACTATCTTGATTGCATATAGAATTAAATGCTTATAAAATAAATATATATGCATGTTTAAGAAAATAATAAACAACAATGTAGTCCGATAAAGCAGAGTTACTGTTACCACAGTGGAATTGATGATTAATCATTTCCAGTAATGGCAGCATGTTAGCAATGTTCTCCCTGTTTTTGGTGCATTTCCTCTGGGTACTCTGGTTTCCTTTAACAGTCCAAATGCATGCAAATGGGCATTTCCAAATTTCCCGTTGTGTGTGAGTGAGCGAACACGCTGTGTACTACGCCTTGTGCTCTGAGTCCCCTGGGACAGGCTCCGGGCCTCCTGTGACCAAATTTTGTCACAGCATCACACAAAACTGGTTCAACAGAATTTAATGAAATTGTGTCAGTAGTTTGGTTTTTGCCTGAAGTTAAACTAGAGCCAATTAATCAAAATGTTGAGCAGAAGTGAAGTTATAAACAGTAATGTGCCAGATTACAACATAGCATCTAGCGTCTACCTACTGTAGCATCTAGAATATACAGTAGCACTTCATGACTTAACAGAGCTTATCAACGTAATAGTTTACCGGCTATACTAACCAGTTTGTCTTTTATTTTCTGACACCATGGTGCTAATAAAAAGCAGTACTGCAATGTGAAACGGCACAAGATAAAACATGGGTTGTTAGAGCACACATATCCACATCAGTCCGAGGTGAGGGCGTGTAAAATGTCTGACCTGAGGAGCTAGTGTTGGTCAAAGTCAAAATGTTAAGTAGCAGTGAAGTTATGAGCAGTTATGTGCCAGATTATGTCAGATAATCATGCAAAACTGACATGACTGGACAGAATTTATTGAAACTTTTGCAGTACTTGGATATCTGCCAGAAAAGTTTACCTGTTTAGTAAACGTTGAGGAAAAGCAATGTTATGAACAATCATGTGTCTGATCTAATAATCTTTATAAATAAAAGAAAGGTTAGGCTGTACATTGGTCAGAACTCGCTCTTTCAATGATATCTTTATGTTTCATACATTAGAGGACCAGAAATCTTGGTCCTCTAACCTGGTTTCTGTCTGTCTGTCTGTATGTCTGTATGTCTGTCCAGCCAAATTACATCACAGCAACTATTGTGATTACTTAGTATTAATAAGTTAGATAGAGAGTTCTGCCATACAGAAAGACATAATAATAATAATAATAATAATAATAATAATAATAATAATACAGATTGCATTAAAACTGATCAGCTTATTTTCAACTTCAACATTTTAATTATTATATTTAACTCTTTTCCCATCAATGACGAGTACTTTTGCTTTAAGCAATTTCCAGCAACAGCACATCCTCATATTTGGAATATTCATCCACTTAATGTTGTGAAGCATCTACCAGACTGTTTAGTTCCTGTTATCAAAGTTTTCGAAGATCCTTTTCTCAACGGACTGACTTTTTCCCTCTCTTTGAGGTTAATAAGGTAAAAACAAATGCAACTCATTAGTAAATCTCAGTTCAGAAAACTCTGAAACACTCGAAGGTTATGTGAAACATCTTCTATACAAGTCCAGTTGTTAGTTTAAAAACAATGACATATTCAAATAAGTGCATTTATAAAACCCTGTTATTTGCAGCTGCACTCCAGTCAGAGCTGTTGTTCCAGGAAATTAATCCACATTTCAGAAACCGAACAGTGCTGCAGGAGAGAAAAGTCTTAATCGATCTGCTTTCACAGATCTTCCGTACAGCTTCGCTCTTTTAGTAACTATCTTTCCCTCGTATTGATCTGGCGATGTTTTGTTATTCTTTATTACAGAGCTGCAGACAGTTTATATGAGTGGCTGTGGAAAATAGTTTTAGGTAAGAGTTAAAAATAAAAAGGCAGATTGGCGTTAATTACAAAAACTAGGGCACTTTGTCTAGAAGTCTGAGGAGCTGAAAACAAGAGTCTCGTGTCTGAAACAACACATGCAACACCATCTGGGCATGAATTCGCTTTTATAATAATGTCCATGACTAATAGGAGAGGTGTGTGCTTATGTGTGACCTTTGATTCTTGAACCCAAGGCTTTGAGAAATGTGCATGATTTAGGGTAATTAATGTACACGTTATTTCTGATAGGATGTGAATTTGCATGAAGAAGAAAAACACATAGTGTTTGAATAAGTGTGAGAGAGTGTATGTGTGTGTGTGTCTGTGCCCTGCGATGGATTGGCTCCCTGTCCAGGGTGTACCCCACCTCTTGCCCTAAGTCTCCTGGGATAGGCTCCAGGCCCCCCGTGACCCTGAATACAGGATTAAGCGGTATAGATGATGAGTGAGTGAGTGAATAAAGGCTTATTCTTCAAGCACAGAACGGTGATGAGACTCTTAGCTGCAGTAAAATATTTACATGGGCAACCTTTTTAAAGAAGGTCGTCCGCCCATGAATGATGATCCTGATCGAGGTGGAGTTGTTCGTGTGAGCATTCAGCGAGTGGTAACCTGATCTTTGAAAATCGCCACATAACTTGTCGCCAACTTGTGGACGAGTCGTATCTGTCTGTGGAAACTGCACACACAATCATTCATCAACAGCATTTGTACATTATAGGAACTCGGCTGGGCGTTATTGCCACAACCCCCGTACAGTCCTGACCTCACTCCAAGCCATTTCCACATGTTTGGATCGTTAAAGAAGTTCCCGAGAGGCCGGCGTTTCAGACGTGAGGCAGGTCTCCCAGCAGAACATTGTCCAGAACATCACACTCTTCCCATAGTGCAACCTGGTTCATCTCTTTCCCAGGTAAGCAACACTCACACCCATCTATCTATCCACATGATGTAAGAAAAGATGATTCATCAGGCCAGGTCACCTTCCTCCATTGCTCCATGGTCCAGTTCTGATGCCCACATGCTCATCATAGGAGCCCCTGGTGGTGGACACGGGTCAGTACGCGCCCCCTCACTGGTCTGCAGCTATGTTTGATCATGGCTCTGGCGTACTGAGAAAACTTTCTACCTCAATGGTATCCAAGCACTAGTGAAATGCTGAGAAAAGTGCATTAGTGTAGCAGCAGATTATATAGACATATAAAAGGAGTTTCACTGATAAATTTCAATGATATCTTTCATTTCAGTTTCATACATTAAAGGACCAGAAACCAGTCTCAGAAAGATTTAATGTATGTCTGTCCAGCCACTTTTCCCGTGAGGTGGGTGTGGCTATCTGCATCCCTTAACAGAGCCAATCAATTCCGTGCTTGTCCTTTGAGATGGGCGTGGCTAACTGTGTCACTCAGACTCGGAGCCAATCAAAGGAATGACAGCAATGCAACTTCCACAATCCTCGCCGAACACATACAAAAGAGCGGCACAGCATGGCGAACTCCAAAAAGGTTTGACGTACTCTATGAAAACTGAACCTTGAGCTTTGAACTAAATCGAAATATTGAGTAGAAGGGAAGTTATGAGCAGTTACAGTACGTGTCAGATGCTGATCAGCTTCTTTTTAGCTTCAATTTAACCTATTAACTATTTCTACAAACTCTTTACCTGTCCGTCACGGGTACTAACGCTAGTCTAAATTACCTGCTTAGACTGTATTGTTAAATATATATTATTATGTAACTGTAACTTTATGTGGGCAGCCATCTTGGACAAACGTAATTACTTTTCTTTCTTTCCCCCTGTACTGAGATTTGAAACCAAACTTTTGGGCACATGTCTTAAAGTTTGAAGGCATGGAACAAAGTTAGTCCAAAAAACTGCAGGAAATAATGTGGATGTGGAAATACAGTTTCAGCTCGTGACAAGATCCTCAAATCCATCATATACTGTACATGCTGTAATATAATAAGCTCCATGGACACCTTATGTTTTGATTTTCAAGAGAACTAAAGTGTCCTCAAGGCTGCCTGGAATTCAAACATCGCTTTTACCTTCAATGGTATCTTGAGTGGCAGAATTAGTGTTTAGCTGATGATCTTATAAAGCCAATAAAGAGGCGTCCTCACTTATGTTCTCAGCATGAAATATAAGTAGATCACTAGAAACTCTCACAATAGCTTTTTTTTTTCCTTCTTTAAAAACAAACATTAATGTCATCTTAGAAGAATAAGCGTCCATTAAAATGTTTTCTGAGCCTTAAAAAAAACTCATTAGTAATAATCCTCATAATTACTTAATCCTTAATCCTTGCAGTCTCTGCTTTGTTTATGATATTATTCCCTTCTATCGGGCTATAATGCAATCTGTAGTGTCTTTATTTTTTCTAAGATCTAATTGGGATGTCAACTCTACAGTATCTACACTAATGTGCAAAGTCTTGAAGCACTCATAACGCCAGATTTTCTTGTTTCCTGAAGGACTGAAGGCTCTCGTTTTCAATCCAGTCCTTGTAACTGAGAAATGTCTTCTTTTTTTTTTTTTTTTTGGTTGTTAAGACACAGTGAACTATGAATCATTCAAGAATAATATATCTTATATATCTGGTGATTAACAGGTGCAGATGATGACAGATGATCAAGCCGGTGATTAGTGTACTGGTGATGCTGAATGTTTAGTGGTTGGAACGGACAAGAGGGGAAATGAGGCTGCAGCTGAAATGTCTTTAGTAATATATAGTAATATATTTGTTCCCATTACTATAATTTAATCTATATAATTTAATTAACTACGTTTAATATAAAGAAATGAGGACTGGCACAAGACTTTGTACATACATTATATACAGTACTGTATATGTATATAGTTATTTGCTTCATCTGATATTAGTGAAATGAAATGCCAAACTACAGTAGTTACCAGCATTTGGCGTTGTTAGGTAAATAAACACCTCCCGTCTATAATACGTATTAAGTGATAGTAGTTAATTAGATGCTCTTATAAATTGCTAAGAATGACCTGCTCCGGTTAAATTTAATTTACATAGCAACCCGTTCTGCTGCTTTATACTGTATGCATACAGTAAGAGCATATAAAGAACTAGGTCCTAGTTATTATATATCTTATTGAAAATATAATCTTTGTCAGAATAGCTCTATAATGTTTTGTTAAAAAATAAATCTGTGTCCTGAATTTGAGCCTGAATTTGAAAATTGAGACTCTTGTGACATTACCGGCCCTGCGTTTGGCTGTCTGTATGGTAACTGTACCCTCCCCCCCCCATTAATCTGAAGTGCAGAAAGTGTTCACTTCCTCGTCGCTGCAGAGGACACTCGGTCACGAGCACCTTCGCTTCGCCTCTGTCACTCCTCTGGCATTGCCAACTCGATGCTTCAGCTTCTCTTGGGTGACATTCGAGTTGAGCTGCAGCAGCTGGGCCGGCAACACGGAGGCGGGAGAAGCAATCCGTCATTTCTCTACTTATCACAGCAGTGTGTTGTGGTTGCACTTCCCCAGTGCCTCTCGTGAAGCGGCGGAGTGGGTAATAGCCGTAAAGGGATGACATGTAGGCATAGGGATTTTTTTTTTTAAAAGGTGCTTTCAAGTGCAATTCACTTTGACAAAAGCAGAGGAAGTTCTAGATTTTGGGGTCAGGGCTAAAAGTGCAGCCCATCCAAATGGATTCCACTAACGAGACATAGAAACGTTTTCAGCCGGAACATCCGTCCGTTTCACTGAGACTCTTTCCTGAATCATAGACAGCCAGGGCGGAGGATTATAATAGTTACGGAATTTACAAAAAAAAAGGACAGCAGTTATGATTTATGATTTTAACAGGGAGGTCTTTTTAGGGCCAATAAATAATAAAATAAAATAAAATAAAATAAAACTCTGGCACAAAAGAGCATCTTTAAAAAATAAATAAATCCAATCTTTGATAAGAAAAAAACTATTATTCTTCATAAAATATGAAAATATTGCAATACAGTGGTACCCCGACACGTTTCCCATAGGACATAATGTAAACACAGATAATCCATTTCACCCACCCAAAAATATTACAAATATAACCAATTTCCAACACTATAATCATAGTTTTCCATGTAAAAACAATTTAAAAATTTGCAAATGACATGTAAATGAAATCAAATATTAAATAAATATACATTAAACCTCGCTTAACCTTTTGGCACTGGCTGCTTTAAAAATTATACTGAAAGTGGCTCCCTTTTCTTCCATACATTCTTTGTACTCATGGTGCTATGGTCAATAATTTTTTATACAAAAAGAAAAAAAAAATCCCACAAAATTTTTAAAAAATTGTAAACTTGTCTCGCTTGACTTTTTAAAATCCAGCATAGACCAGCATGATTTATATGCTGGTCTATGGTGGCTAATACTGGTTAGTGCCAGTCTGATGCTGGTTTCAGCATAACTGATGGAAGACCAGCATATCTACGCTGATGAAACCTTACCATCAGCATTGGTCTTGCTGGTTAGTGCTGGTCTAGTGCTGTTCTAGTGCTGGTTTAGCTGGTGAACCATCATAACTTCTGGAAGACCAGTATTACTGCTGAAAAATCCAGCATAGACCAACATGATTTATATGCTGGGCCACCAGCAAGGTTTTGGTAGGTAAAATTTTATACTATTTTAGCTCATTATCTTGTATTTTAATAGCTAGGACGGAAAATAGTGTGTGATGTAAACACATGGACCGTGTAGTGTTTTCTTTAAATGCATTTTCATACAAGAGACAAAAATTATCCATTTACCAAAAACATGTAAATACTTTATTTTACATTTATTAAATATCTGCTGGGTTATCTTAAAACACAACACTTACTCACTTCTATACATCTTCTATACCGCTTTATCCTGTATAAAAAAAAGAAAGGCATGAAGCTTATCCCAGGAGCCTTAGGGCACAAGGCGGGGTACACCCTGGACAGGGTGCCACTCCATCGCAGGGCACAGACACATACACTCACTCACACACCCATTCACACACTATAGGCGATTTGGAAACGCCAATTAGCCTAATCTGCATGTCTTTGGACTGTGGGAGGAAACCCTAAAAACACAACACAAACCTTTTATATAAATGCACTGGCAATAAATGCATATTTTTAAAAATCAATCAATGGAAATCACTTAAAACTGAAAAAAAAAACAGCATAGACCATCATACCTGGTCACCAGCTTGACCAGCAATTATACCAGCAAATGTTGTGATGCTGGTCACCAGCATCAGCAGGGTCACCAGCATACCAGCACCAGCATCTTGGGGTCAGCTGTTCTGGCGGTGGGACCACTTGCATTTTTTCTGGTAACCGTGAAATAAATTAGTATTAAGTGTAATACATCATTTAAATCTGTAAAGGGTCTTTATTTATTAATGTACACTCACATATCAATAAAATAATGTGCTTTTGTAAAATAAAGAAAATAAACAGGTTGTGCTTTTTGCCGTCTCAGTCTCCCCGGAAAATCTTCTTAAATGAACTGAAACTCAGTGAATACTGCACACACACACACACATATCCATATGTCTATATATCTATACATATGTATATATCTATAGTAAACTTATAGTTAAGCTTAAAGCTTAAAGCTTACTTTTAAATGAAGCAAGCTTAAAAAATAGTATATATATAAAAAATTTATATTTTCAGTTTATGTAATCGATATGAATCTAAGGAGAGATACAGTTTTTCTGCCACACTTCATTCACTGATAATGAGCTGAGACAGGACACGCCCACACGCTGTTCACAGGGAAACAGTCAGGGTAATTTACATACAAGGGCACGCCCCCAAACACACACACACACACACACACACACACACACACACACACACACAGTAGATCTGATAATTTTCCTGCGCGTGTGGAAGATGTTATGCACTGTACAGGTTTATGAAGCTCCACAGAATGTTCTGGACAGTGGGAGGAGTTTAGATTTACCTCAGAACAACACTGAGACTCCAACAGAGAACGAAGGAGGAGAATACAGCAAGCTGTTACCATGGTTATTAAAACCTTATATAAGTTATTAAATCTTATATAATTCTTATTCTGATAATATAAAACTAATATTATTCATTTTTTTTCTCATTTTCTCACAAGCGTTTGCCAGTTTATGTGAAACATTGTCATTTAATGTCACTTGCACGGTTTGGGTAGCATGTAGATAACACTGCTAAATCATGCTGCCTTATACTGTAGCTTAGTACAAACAGGTTAGCTCATGGTGGCTAAGCTAATGCCTTACAGTATGAGGATTAGTATCAGCTGGGGCGTAAATGTTTATAATTTATTTCACCCAGTTGTCTATAGGTTTTCGATAGCTTTATGTTACGGTAGCTATTTCAGTTCAGTTTTTGGTTAGCTTATGACACTGCTATCTGTATGTTATTTAGCACAAACACTTTAGCTTCCAGTGCCTAAAATACTGCCTTATGTAGCTTAAAGATGTTTGTGTTATTAATGTGTAAATGTAAATCGTAATGCAAAAAGTATAAATCATTGTAAAACATTACAAAAGCTTGTGTTGTCTTTATCCATGGTCAATAGTTATTGATGATAATATATTGAAATAGATTTTATTATCATGCTTATGTTTTTTTCCCTTTTTTATAAACAGTTGTGACCGTGAAAATGATAAGCCACCTGTTTTACAGAGAATGCAAACAAGCAGGCAAGATACAGACGGACCATCACTATGTCGTGGAAAACACAGACTCTGCGATTCCTGCCTGCATGGGAACCTGGACCACGACTGAGGTCTGAATTCGGGATGGATCTCTTGTATTTTTTAAGCGGTTGACCACACGATAAGGCTTCAAGAACTGCTTTTCAAGATAGGCACAAAGATGTATGACTGTATAGTGCACTGTTCCTGTTGGCACTGTTTTACCCTGAATGTCTGTTTGCACGGCCATATTTACAGTATGCCAGAAATGTGCCTTCTGTGTATAAGATCATCTGTGTCCGTCTCCCCTCAATCCTGGACATTTCCTTTGCACTAGGTGAAAGAGGTGACATTTATATGTTTATACGTAAGAAAAGTATACAAATGTCAAGACATGCGAGAAACACTTCAGGGCCCATAAACCTGCAGACCTCTAAATAATAAGCGAGGGCCAAGCTCACTCATTTACACTMCTGTGGTGTGAAAGTAACTGTGTGAATGTGTCCCTGAGACATTGCTCTCATGGTTTGTTTTTGTTATTTATTTATTTTCAACAAAACTTCTTTGCTGTTCAGTGTTAAATTATCATATTGTTACAAATGTGCATATTGTATATATTGTTACATAATACACATTGTTAATACTGTTTCTGTTGGCCAATAAAACTGATTATATTCTGATTCTGTTCTATATTTTACAGAGTTATTGGATGACCATCTTTTAAAACCTGAATTATCTCTTGTTACTAGGGAGTTACCAACATACCTGAAGCATTGTAAGATTTGCGTGTATTCTGGCTTTTATACCGTACCAACATTTGATGGGGTGATGAACAGCCTACCATCAAATGTTGGTGAGCTGAGATGCATGGGCTGCGTATGTTGTGTTTTGGTGCTGGTACTGTATGTTGGTGACCAGCATACCAGCACCAGCAGGATGAAAACAACAACAAAAAATGCTAGAAAAAAAATGTATGCTAACTAATATAGTTACTTTTTTGTTATGGCCAACATGCTAGCTATATGCTCTTGCAGTCAACAAACTTTATTTGTTAGTAACAAATAGACTATCAACTCCCCAGATTAACATACTCCTGATTGACATATTGCATATATTACCACAGCTAATTAAAAAAGAAAAATTGTTAAATAATGCTTAAAAATGTTTGCTAGATACTGCTTCCCTAGCTTCTGTAGATGGTTAGAAATTCCAAGCTAACATGCTGCTTTATTTGTTTATGATTAAATCATTTGTTCTTGGCTAACATGATAATTATCTTCCAGATTTGTTGCTAGGTAAATAAGGAAAGGTTTCTGTTTGTTACCTGCCAATGATTACATGCTAATCACATACCAAAAGTCACATCGTATTTAGCCTTTTTTTTTCCTACCCGGAGTTGTTCGTTCTTTTGCTAGGTAAACAGAAAACTCCCTGAAGAGCAGTCATGCTTGTCATTGTTTTGCTTGCTCAAGATAAAAGCCATTCAAAAACTCCCTAGCTAACATGTTAATCATCTGTCACGCTATCTAGCGTGTATTTCCAGTACAGTATGGCATTTATTAGTGCCATTTTTTGCAATTAGCTCCCACAAGCTTGTACTGTAAGAAACCATTAGTGACCTCTGGCACGAAACATCACAGATCTCACGGTTATCTTGCCTTTTGTGTATGTTTTCCTTCCTCGAACGTCTAATTCAAGCAGTCAGCTAATTATTTATCATTTTTATAAAAGCACCAGAGCGTTGAAAGCACTAAACAGTGGCATCCTGAACAGGGTTTGTGCATCACTCTAATCGTTTACAACATGTGGCAGCCATTTGGTTGCTAATAGGATGATTTATATATTCATGCACTCTGGGAAATGTGCAGTGTCTTCAGGAAATGAATGTTGCATGAGCTCTGTTGCTAAACTAAATGTAGTGCATTTCATATTAATCACTGCTCACCTGCGTTTCTTTACAAGCAAGGCGTGCGATGTACAGGGTGACAGTATGCACGGTTTATTCCTGGTGAGGGAAAATAGAAGTCATGCAATATGAAATTAAACAAATGTGTGTAAGGGAGAGGAAAACTGTGGAAATCGTGAGGATCGTGCGATAAAAATAACAATAATCAAGTAGCAGGGTCAGGCTGGCACCGAGCCGCGGATCGACGAGCGAAAACGAGGCTTGCGTTTCGAGTCTGAAAGTGTGCTCGGCATGCAAATTGTTTGGAACTTTTTTTGTGCAGAGCTCATGTGGGCGTTCGAGCAGAAGGAGACGATCACGAGTGAAGTGGAGTTGAGAGGCAACGAGAGGACGGAGATCTGAAATCTCTGCCCTCGCCCTGCCTTCCTGTTGTCATTTGGCAGCGATTGCCGTCTGAAAATAGCAGCGCCCATTAGCGATTGCATCATTTCCTTTCGCCCGGCGAGCATTTTCTTCCGAGAGGCCTCCTCATAGCGAGGTATTAAAGCAGGAGCTGCGGAAAACGCGCCATGCCTTTCTTTTTCTGCACATGACAGAAACGCAATTTTACGTGAGATTAAGAATCACTTCCGCGCCAGCGCTGACCTTTTACGAGAAGCGTTCGTACACGATAAGAAATGTCAGAGATGAACTTTTTTGAGAGCTGTCCATAAACTACTGTAGAGATGCAGCCGAATGAAATACGAATGCATTATTCAAATTGAACAGATAAGGTGTTCTAATCAAAACCGATGCGCGCGCACAGAAACAAACAGGAGGCGCACTTTTGTTTTGGTTAAAACTAGAAGTGTAAATTAGGATTGGGATCCTGTGGGACGTAACAAATTATTTGCTCCAGCAAGAGGTTTTTCACTTTCTTGTGGGTGTGAGCATCTGTGAGAGATCAGCTATAAAGCTCACAGGATAAAAAAAGACCATGTTCATAAACATGCGATGCCTTTACAGCACTTTGTTCGTTAACCCTTGTTCAGAGTCACGACGGTTGAAATGAACCTTTATAATCATGAACTTGTTATATTTACAGTATATATTTGTAATATTATACTTACACTGGCCACTTCATGAGGAGCACCTGTTCAACTGCTCTTTAATGCAAATATCCAATCATACGATCACTTCTCACTGCATTGGGGTGTGTAGACATGGTCAAGACGATCTGCTTAAGATCAAACTGAGCATCAGAACGGAGAAGAAAGGTGATTTAAGTGACTTTGAACGTGACATGGTTGTTGGTGCTAATCTACTGGGATTTTCTCACGTACAAACGCTTTCTATGGTTTATAGAGGCAACAAAAAAATCTAATAATATCTCATTACAACCAAGGTATGCTGAAAAGAATCTTTGAATGCAAGAACAGAAGAACCACATGGCGTGCCACTCCTCCCAGCTAGGAACAGGAAACTGAGGCTACAATTTGCATGGGCTCGCCAACCTTGGACAATAGAAGACGAGCGATGAGTCTGAATTTCTGCCGTGATATTCAGTAGGGTTAGCCATTGGCGTAAACCACATGAAAGCATGGATCCATTGTGAACATCGTATCGGCGGTACAGGTTGATGGTGGTGTTGTGTTGTAAGGATATTTTCTTGGCACACCTTTTGGCCCTTCCGTGTCCATCCTTTTATTACCACAAGATGTCTCGCCTAAAGCTAAAATCATCTTAACCTGGATTCTTGAACATGACAAGTGTTCATTGTAATTGTTGAGTTCACTGTAGTCAAACCGCCTCCACAGTCGCCAGATCTCAATCCAATGGAGCACCTTCGGGATCTGGTGGAACGAGAGATTCATATCACAGATGTTCAGGAGACAAAGCTACAGCAGACAGGAGACAAGACAGAAAGAAGAAGGTTTAGGCCACGCCCGCTTCAAGTAAAAAATACTCATACTAATAGAGGTATACAGAGCACGTATTTATACAGACATCTAGGATGGCGGTTTGTCGTTGTGTAACTGTTCCTCAAATGTGATATGAGATGAAGGTGACTACCTTCTTCTTTACATGTCAGCATTTTCTTTTTTTTTTCTTTTCTTTCTTTTTGTGAAGAGCAAGGACAATGGGTGGCATTGACCCCATGGTCAAGATGCAGATCAGATCGGATCGGATCAGGCCAGCAGGTGTTCTGTGTCAGAACTGTGAGAGAAATCCAAGGTCAGGCACCGCACACACCGCCTGACACACACTCTCACTCTAACGCACGGCCAGGAGGAACACCTGTTCATGCCTCGAGATTGATTTTTGCAGTGCAAAGGTGATCGCCTGGACCTCCGGTGTCCATACGGAGCACGACACACCATCAGGGGAGAGAGAGAGAGAGGGGGGACAAAAAGCTTAAACCTCAGTGACACGAAGTTATCCAGGAGTGGCAGCGAGAGCATTTTCAGTTAGCAAGGTTGTTGATGATGTTTCTTTGAACAGTAAAAAGACAAACACACACACACAAACACCAACAACAACAATAGCAATGGCGCAGTAAATCTTCATGCACCGCACATTCATAGCTCATTAGAATACGTTTGTCCTTCCGCCGCTGACCTCATTTTTAATCCTTAATTAAATGCTGCAGACCAGCGTTGGCCTTAATGACTTTGGCTTTGTCTGCTCGCAGGTGTACGTTCGCTACACGCCGCACACACACACACACACACACCGCCTCGTAATCTCCCCCTTATTTCATTAACCCTCATACATGTAATTGCATTTCGGATGAATGAAGTCTTCTCGGAGTGTGCGAAGGAGCCTTTTATGACCCGTTGCTGCGAAATGAAAAAGGGAGCACGGGGACTTTGGCGTGAGCGGGCGGATGAAGCTCCAGACGATGATTTATTTATTTTTTAATGCTAATTTAATAACGACATATAAGCAGTAGCGCCTGGAGAAATGAAAAGAAATAAGGTGTCTTCTGGGGAACTCTGAAAAGGTGAGGGGGGGAAAAAATGTATATTGTAAACTCGGCAAATTTCTGTTTTGTCTCGGGAGCAAAACGCAACGATATACTTTTCCCTCTGAAACACACCAGCTGGAGGCTTTAATCCATCAAAATATAGAGCAGTGTTTCGACCTTGTAGCATTTAAAGTGCTATAAGGGTTCAGGCTCAATCGGTATTTACACAACAGGTTTATGGATTCCATTAATAATTGGGATAATGGCCCAAGTGGAATTAAAATGCACCTCGATCAGAACGGCCTGACGCGATCCAACCTGATGGTAAGGAATTTTCAGGAGGAATGAGAGGAAGGTGTAAACCTTTTTTAAATTTTTTTTTACAGGTAAAAGGTCTGTTTAATAGGTAAATATTAGCCATCTGAACACTTGATTCGAATAAATATATCCTTGCTGCGCATACTTGACCCACAATTGGGGTAACATTAGGGGATGCGACAAATTCCCAGAAAGCTTCTCTTCCTAATCTCTGCTGGAACAACACTTTCCCTGGCTTTACTTTAGACTTTCATCCACTGGTTCTCTGGCTGAGGAAGGAGCTCTGACTGGCTCGTCATTTCACATCTAACCAAACAAAAATGAGACTGAATCCTTTAACCAATCATAACACAGAAGGCGGGATTTATCAGAAAGCCAAACGCTACCTAAAAGTTAAACTAGAAGTTTTATTTAAGATATAAACAAACCAGTCGCCGAGCTGTAATTTAAACCACTGCGGCCATGACCAGACATTTACTAAGGATGAATAAATGACCGCTCTTATTGCAGAATGCTAAAGATGCTTAGCATGAGTCAAAAATGATCCGCACTTAAAACTTCTGCCTGCGCTTTTCCGTTCAAGGCTACAGTCTCCCCAGTCACCGCTGTGCAGGTGTAAACAGTTTATTCGTAGCAAGCAAAAATGGACGCCTCGCTTGTGATTTGCATGAAAGTAGAGCAGCGTGCTGTGATCTGATTTCTGGTGGTCTGGGGTTGTACCTGGTGATGAAGCAACTCGCAGAAAGGCAAAAACAGAAGTGTTTGGATATGAACTGATCCTCTAAGGAAGGTGAACGTTTCTTAAAGAGAATCATTCCTGGGGACGAGACACGGATTCATCACCACGAGTCTGAGAGTCAACGGCAGAGTAACGGAACGCAGGAGCGGAAACGTTCTCAATCACAAACTGAGAAAAAGTTCAAAAATCAACTTGGAAATTTCACCAACGCTTACAGTTTTCTGGAATTCTCCAGGGCCAGAAGTATTGGAACAGTATCGGGAAAAAGGTTCTACAGACAACAGCGCTTGTTACAATGAGGCATTTATTGAAGAACTGAAGCCTAAACTTCGGATTAAACACAAAGGAACGATATCCAAGTGCGTCGTGATCTCGCATGATGATGCACGTCCGCACACTTCTGCCCACACTGTCGACACTCTGCAAAAAACTTCGTTTCGAGGTGTTAAAGCATCCTCCCTATAGTCCTGATCTCGCTCCATCACACTTTCACATGCTTGATCTCCCGAAAGCAGCCCTATGAGAACGAAGATTTACTTTTCAGCCTAAAACAGTTTTTATTGAGGGAATATGAGAGCTTGTTGACAGGTGAACAAAGTGTGTTGAAAAGCAAGCGAGTGTATGGCGAAAAATCATGGACAGTATTTGTCTTTTCTAAAGGTTCATTAAAATGAATTAATATTGTATTTTGATTCTGATGACGCGTAATCAATCACGGGACGTTTGATTTATCGCTGTTTATTTTATTTAATTGGATGTTGATGTATATTAAAAACTAGATAATTCGTTAATATACAGTATCTAGCGAGATGATTCTAAGTGATAAATAGCTTAGCTTGGATCGAGTTGGTTGTCGTAGAGATAATCGGAGAAGCGCATATAATCACCTTTATACAGCTGTATGTACTGTAAAGTACGCTTTATTGTTTTTGCATCCAAATGTTTTGTTGCCTGTGGACGATAGTGGCTAATCGTCATGATCTAGGCTCTTACGTAGACTTGTTTGTTGCCATTTCTTCCATTCTTTTTCGATTGGAATTTACCCATCTTTAATTGTACCTAGAAGTAAAAATTTCTGGTTTTCAAAGAGCTCAGCATTTTTGTCAATCTGAGATTAGATTGTCCAAATAGCAAATAGCAAGGAAACCTTGAAATCACGACCTGGTCGAACTGGGCCTTCTGAAAGACATTTTTAAAGATCGGTTGAAGGTCAACTCCTCAACCCTCCTCCTACAGCAACTAAATGGCATCAGCTTCATCACTAAGGCATGATTTTTCTCTTTAAAAAAAAAAAAAACACTGTATAGTACTGTATAGGAAATAGAGTATCGTTTAGTACTTACAGCATTACTGCTTTCTATTCTGTACTTTTACACTGAAATATTTTGTATTAAATAATTTAAAATAAAATACTTATTTTTCATAACGGTGGTGGCAAAAAGAATTTTAAAAAAAACAGACTAACTATGGTTTGAGTTTTTAAATATTTCATTATTTTTTTAAATGTAAAAAGATTGTCTTTTATGAACACATGTTTGTTTTTATCTTTATTTACTTAAAAGTAAATAAAGATAAATATTTGCTTAGATAAGTACTGTAAATATTTACTTTTAATACAATACAATATGAGTGCAGTAGGCTAATCCTACAGTAGGTCACGTGTCCTGTTACTCTACAGAAATAAAGAAATGCATGGAAAAACAATGTTTTTTTTTTTTTAATGAAAAAATTATACATATTTTATTTCAGATCATTTTTGTTCTAAACCTGACTAATGTCACTTGTGAGTGTTTCTTTAGTGCTGGATCTTTGTCAAATTAATGAAATGGCAAAAAAACAAAGGGTGAAGAGTTGAACGGAGCGTGCTCACGGCTAAGCTAAAGTGTGAAAAGTAGAACGTTACCAAGGTCAAACTGTTCATAGTAATAATGTAGACGTGAGAACGGAAAGCTCCAAAAAAGACTGGCTTGCTGTAGCAATACTCAGACTTATCCGTCTTCTCATATGCCGAAGTCCATGTATCACCGGCCAAGTTGTGCTTCAAAGTGGAGTTAAGTGCTACAGGACCTTATATCTTACAAACACTACATTTATTAAGTGAATGAAGTTTTTGTTTAAAAAAAACAAAAATGTCTAGAATCTAAAATAACCATAAAAATAAAAGTATCTACAGTATGGTGTTGTATTACATATGAAGCAACCTGAAAATGGAAAAGCAATTAGCTTTTTTTTTTTTTTTTTTAAATACAGCAAATTTACCGTACAATGTTAAAGATGCTAAAGCTACAGTATTAATAATGTATTAATGGCTAAACCTTACTCATTTAAAAGCACAGAAAATTGCTGTGGGTGTAATTTATCATAAAACCTCAGGTGTCTTAACGTCTTTCATGTCTGTACTGTAAAGCTAATGAACTTTTATTTAGGTCATGTAATCAGATTGCATGTATCGTAGGAAGACGTCGTGTAAAACATCCTGTCATTGCGTGCCGTCTGTTCATTAGGGCAACGTTTCCCTAGTATGTGGCATCAGATGTATCGTAGGCACAATGTCAGCCCTGCGACCAGCATTGAAATCAGTGCATCGCTAATTATTACACACACACA
>QMIH01000005.1:730403-763578 GCA_003987875.1 Clarias batrachus | reverse complement strand
TGATCAGATCCCAGACACCATGCTGTTTAAGTAAAAGCTTGTGGACTGTCTAGTTTTTTTTTTTTTTTTTTTTTTCTCCTTCCAGCTGCTATGATGTAACAGCAATAACTCGCTCATGTACAAGGTTGACCAGATATCATTTTCTGCTCACCGTTCATTCTGCACGAGCATTTCCGACTGGCCTACATAACACCGGAGCCTCCGTCCCCGTACTCTCGACTCCTGAGGGCCGGGTCTAATAAGGCAGATAGATAGTGCTGTAGGATTCCTATCTGGAGGCACTTTGTCTCTGCCTGCAAGCAGCCAGGTGCTTCAGTCCGAACGTTCACGGCGCTTCCTCTCTCGTGTAAATAACATTTATCAGCCCTTGAGAGAATGAGAGAGTGAGAGAGAGAAAGAGAGAGAAAATGAACCAGGTGAGAATGATTGCACTTTTGCTTCTATTTGTGAATATGTAAATGAGGGATGTTTTTCCTCTCTCTCACTCTCTTTTTTTTTAGAAATGCACAAACAGCATGTGGGTAAAAAAATAATCTTATGAATATGCAATAGTTATGTGGCTAAATGTTTACACATCAGCTTTTCATGTGTAAAATCAAGCCCTGTCTTTTAACCATCCAGACTCAATTCCGAATTTGTCATAGTATTGGTCAATTCAGAATTTTAGTAATTTAGTAGATTGATTTATTAGTTATTTATAGATTCTTCTCAGAAATAATGCTAAATATTCCCATAAATTGTATATAGTAGAGTTTAGGGGCAGGGTAGCTCAGTGGTTAAGGAAGTTCCAGGTTCAACCCCCAGCACCACTGTTGCGCCCTTGAGCAAGGTCCTTAACTCCTCATATGTGTCGAGAGATAAATGTAAGTTGCTCTGGATAAGAGCGTCAGCGAAATGCCATAAACATAATTATATGTATATATTTTTTATGTTAACTTTACTGTTGATTATTTTTCTGCAAATGAACACCCTGATGTGTTTGTTCCTCTAATTCCGCAGTAATTTAATTAGACAGGGGGCGTTTAAGTCAAAACTGGGCTTGTGATGAAGGTGTAAAACCGACCGACATACAGTACAGACCAAAAGTTTGGACACACCTTCTCATTTAAAGAGTTTGAATTTTGTATTATGGCAAGAAAAAAGCAGCTAAGTGAAGAAAAAAATCGAGTGGCCATCATTACTTTAAGAAATGAAGGTCAGTCAGTCCGAAAAATTGGGAAAACTTTGAACGTGTCCCCAAGTGCAGTCACAAAAACCATCAAGCACTACAAAGAACCTGGCTGACATGCGGACCGCCCCAGGAAAGGAAGACCAAGAGTCACCTCTGCTGCGGAGGAGAAGTTCATCCGAGTCACCAGCCTCAGAAATCGCAGGTTAACAGCAGCTCAGATCAGAGAGCAGGTCAATGCACACAGAGTTCTAGCAGCAGACACATCTCTAGAACAACTGTTAAGAGGAGACTGTGTGAATCAGGCCTTCATGCTAGAATATCTGCTAGGAAACCACTGCTAAGGACAGACGACAAGCAGAAGAGACGCGTTTGGGCTGAAGAACACAAGAAAGAACACAAGAAAGAAAACTCGCTGAATGAGAAGGAAGTGTGTCCAAACTTTTGGTCTGTACTGTATAAACCATTACATTAATATAAACCCTACTGCCAATCAAGAACCGCTGACCAATCAGAATGGAGAATGCAACAGCGCTGTGTGTATAAGTCAAAATAACAAACAGCATAAACTTTTGCAAATCCTTAAAAAAAAAACAAAAAAAAGACATCTCATTAATATACTAATGTATTCTTCTTTACAGATGATTAGGCCCTGATATAAGACAGAGCTCATCAGTTTGAGATATTTCTAAATCAGAGGATAACAAGGTGTGAAAGTTTAGCTCTAAGCTGTATGCAGCATCTCCGCTTAATATAGTCTGAGGCTTAATTAAGCACTTAATGCGCCAAATTAAAGGCAGCCCTGCTGTAAGGAGAGGAGCTGTGGTGCGGAGCTGCGGCCAGTCATGGAGGGAATCTAACGTTGCTGTCTGATGTGACCTGTGCTAGCGGCGCGAACGCTGCATGTGCTCTCTGTCACACGTGATTAATGAGCTTCATCAACACCGTGACGGAATTACAACCTCACACGTAGAAAAGTGTCGGCCTCCTACCTGGACTTTGGCCTAATGGACGGGATCGGCGTCTGTCCCCGTGCTGCATACTCTCAGCTGCTGCGTCGCAAATGCATTCGATGCCTCGAAGCCGGACTAAAGGAGAACAAGCGTTCCTTTTCCTACAGGAGCCGGGGCAGATTTTAAGGCTTTTAATGCAAAGGCGTTGTCTAAAAGCTTTTACAATGTGCTTTTTCAAATACATTATCAGTTCTACAGGGGGCGTGTATGTTTGAGTCGCTACGTAATGGTGTATAACGGGTGTAATAATATCAGTCCTCTCCTTTATGGACCTTGCTTTGTGTACTCGTGTTGGAACTGGTGTGGGGTTGTTTTTCAGGCCCCTTAAGTCCAGTAAAAGGAACTCTTAATGCGTCCTCCAAGACATTTTGGACAATTTCACTCTCCCAACTTTGTGGGAACAATTTGGGGACGGCCCCCTACTGTTCCAACATGACTGTGCACCGGTGCGCCTAGCAAGGTCCATAAAGACGTGGATGAGCGAGACACTTGACCGTCCTCCTCCTCAACCCAGTAGAACAGCTTTGGGATGAATTAGAGCGGAGACTGCGAGCCAGGCCTTCTCGTCCAACATCAGTGCCTGACCTCAGAGATGCAAAAAAAATTTTAAATCCCCTTAAACACACTTCTAAACCTTGTGGAAAGCCTTCGCAGAAGAGTTGAAGCTGTTATAGCTGGAATGGACGACCGACATCATATTAAACCCTGTGGATTAAGAATTAGATGTTACTCAAGTCCATATGCATACTGTAGGTGAGCGAATACTTTTGGCAATATAGGATAGTACTGTATATGCGCATGAGGTGACCAGATCCTTCGAAATGTCTGCTGAATGTGTTCTCTTAGAAATATGAAATCTTTATGGCTGCAATAAAAATATTCTGAATGTTATTGTACATATTAAAATAATATGTCTAATATTTGAGTGAGTACATTTGTACTGAAGGGGATTGTGGATTTTTTTCACGATATTTTCCATATTGCTGATTCCTAGGAACAAATGTAGTATGAATTATGCATTTTTTTTCTTTTATGTTTTTATTACAATTTATTACAGAAGAAAAAATTATTACATCATTAAGATCCTATTCTCCACTGGGAGCTACCTGCTTAAATGTACTGGGTCTTTAGGTTTGTACATTATTTAACACACATTAACACACTTTAACAAATTTTGCTCTTGTTTTAGCACTTTACCTTTCATCAGCTAAAACTTTAAGTAAAACTTTAATGGACGAGGCAAAAAAAAAAAAAAAAAACCTCACAAAACATCTTTAGTTGTAGGTACAGTATTCATCCTGACGCTACACTTCTTTTTGCTTCCCCACACACACTTTTCCCTGAATGCCTTGCAGCATTCCTCTAACACTTGGAGGATCAAAGCTGAGCTGTTGTTTGCGAAATCTGGTGACATTGATTTGGGTGTTTAACGCTTTCAAAAGGGAGTTCTCGGAGCCGATTGGCCAGTTGGTGGTGGCCAAAGCATTTTTTATTAGACTAGCTCTGAAAGGCGTTATGGTTTCATGGAGACACAGACAAGCATGCGGTGTAAAGGTTAGCAAAGAGAAATACATGACGAGATACAGGTGAACACATTAGGGTAATCTTCATTCTTCATCTTCAGTTGCTTCTATTCAGATCAGATTAGCTTAACTACTCTTGTCAGTGATGAACGTCGCGCAAAACAAACAGGAATAAAATGATCGCAGTAGGAGTGAGATCCTAGCAGGTTGCATTGTGTTTCGACAAAACAGATGTTTGCGTCATACGGTCATACAATTAACGCCTCATTAACAACATGCGGTCGAAGAGGCGTGTGCGTTTGGACTGAAATGATCAGGCGGCTGCTGAGATTAGCGGTTACCAGAAGGTAATTCGGTCTGCCGTTTTCTCCAAGGGGGGGAGGGGGACATTACTAAGCAGCACCTGTACAAACGCAGATTAGGCCAGTGTTATGCTTTAAGATCAAAATGTTGAGTAAAAGTGAGGTTATGAACGGGCTGTACGAGTGTATTTGGCTAATGATGAAAGAAGTCCAACTAAGCGTTAGCAAGGCGTAAGATACTCAGCGTTACAGAATGTGATTTCTTTGTTAGACAGAGAGTTCTGCTGTACTGAGAGACAGATCGTCAAATCACTGATTAGCTGACCAGCTTATTTTTAGCTTTAACTCTTTAGTTGTTGATAAATAAATCATTGCTAGGGTTAGCAAACTAGCATGGTTTCAGAGCAATAACGCACAACAGGACACTGAGTCACTAGAACTTTAGGGTAACTCGGATCACTTTATATTCTGATGTCAGTGCTTCGTTTCCTTTAATGGTGTTCTCATCCTCGTATAAAACAATACTTTTGAGAATAGTTCGATCGAGTCGACGTCTGCATCTGCTCTTGACCCCAGACTGAGAAAAATCAACTCCAAAACAACCTCTTTGAGGATTTTCATCATTTCCGGCGTTTCCACACTTCAGCTGTTCTTCTTCGTCTCTGCACTTTTTTGATGAATGCGATGCTTTCGGCCATATTTCTCATTTTCCCAGTGTTATTCGGCGACACTATTTAGAGTAGAAGTACACGATTTCAGACGCAGCGTGAGTCCCCGTCCCATCTGTGTGGTTCCAGTCTGGTAGCGGTTAGAGCGCTGAGACCCAGGGCCTGTGTGCTGCACCGTGACTGATGCATCTGCAGGGGAAATAGGCCATTTTCCTGCACCGCTATTTATTAGCCACTCTCTCCGGGGTCAGGAAGAAGGCTCGGGTGGGAGGGAGGGCGAGTGGAGAGGTTTCTTTATGCCTTGGGCAGGTCAGACCTTTTTCACTACTTGGAGGAAAAGGACACGAGATTGAAGGCACTTCAGGATGTCTAAACAATCTGCAGATGTCCAGGATTATTAGCTTCTGGCTGTATGGGTTCAACCACATGCCAAGACTGTTGGCTTCCATGCTTGTTATGCTCTAAATCACTGCAGTCTAATTATTCACCCATTAACAAGCTCTTAGATCGTGCCGGGATCGTATTTGCGTCGTACTTGAAGGTACAGAATGTAAAGAACATCAGGATACAATGAGTTCGGCAGAAAGGCAGAATGTTATTTTGACTCACTTCTATAGCGGAAAGAAAGTCAGCGATATAACTATCCAACAAATTACAGAAAAGGTGAGTTAGATTAAGGCTTAGTCTCTGACCTTGTGAACCAGCGTGAGAAAAAATCCAAAGCTCTGATTCGAGGGCGACTGCGGAATGCTGTAACTATAATAAACATGCAGAATTTAACTTGAGAGTAGAATGGCAATATTATAAAAGTGAATGATGTGGAATTTAAAGAATTTACGGAATTTTCGGCCTAAGAACAACCGGACTGATCACCAGTTCGCCAGCGTTTGGCAGCTTGTCATGAAACGTGATTATAGTGCTGGGAGTTGGTAATATTGGTAATATTATTGAGTTGCTGTAACAGATGATCTGATTATCTGGAAAATGCGTTTCACGATATGAAATTTCTCCTTAAGGACTCGCCTCGGTAACGGGTGCAGGGCGACTCTTGTAGTTACAGGACTCATACTGACTCATGTCTCTGCACATGTACTGAATTTTATTTTGAAAAAAAGTGAACACTTTTAATGCAGACTTCAAGCTCATGCTTACATTTGAGCCGTGTAATCTTTTTAAAGAGCACCATACCGTACATCCGTGCGTGAATGGCGATCGCGGCTGAGGTGGCTCGGAGCCGCCTGCACTTTTTCCCTTTAACACTGAACGCAATCAGGAAAAAAAGAAAAAAATTGGTTATGGCCACAAAAAGGAAGAGCATCGCCCGAACGGTCCTGACCACACTTCAAGCCATTTCCATGTTTGGAGTTCCTGGGAAGCGAGCGTTTCCGACATTCCGACTCCGCAGTCTGGAGTGCTGAGAGAAACCTTTTGAAAAACTGGGATGAGTGCATTAGTGTAGCAGGGGATTATATAGAGAAATACAGGGAGTTTTCACTCTTATTACGGTATTCTCTTATTCCACACCAGGTCTGACTTCGCTCGAAGTTTGGCCGGTGAAGAGGAAACCAACACCACTGACTGACCCGCTGACCACAGCGTGCACCGCGCGCCCCGCACCGGGGGAATTTCTCGAAACTTTCCTCCGTGTCCGTATGTTACTGATGTTTGTATTCGCCGTGGTGTTGCATCCATTTGGAACGTAATGGAATCTAGCTGCCAATGTGTTTTTCTGAATATGGTGCTGTTTACAGCTTGGCCTGCTTCCCTCAGCTTTATTAAAACTCGTTGAAATAAAACCGAAGCATTTTCTTTTTAATTAAACTGATATGAAATTACATAGCAGCTCGCATAAAGTTTACACACGGGCTAGATTCAGCCCATGGGCCAGCTGTTTAGAAACGCCTTTGCTAATTTCAAGTCTGGATAACAGCCTTAGGAAGGCGCATCATGCTTAATTTGTTTAATTTATGTCTGGGAAAAAAAAAAAAGAGTAACAAGATTTCTTAAAATACGTATTCGATCACAGGGTCCACGTGGCCCCATTTACTGCCTCTGTAGTGCACTTGCTTAATGGAGGCTTTGTAATGGAAAGCGGCATTCATCATCTGTCACGCAGTCAGATGCTTCAACCGTTCCTTCTGTCTGTGTGTGTGTGTGTGTGTGTGTGTGTGTGATGTAATTTACACTCTGAGAAAAGTAGGCCAGGCCGCCGCTGTCACTCGCGCTAATGCGTCCACCTGCCGGTCTCCTCACAACATGTCAATGCGGGAGTGCATCTGCATGCTGGCGTGTGCATTCGCTCGTCCCGAGGGGGTTGCGTGCGCGTGCGCGCGTCTCTGTGTGTATTTGTGGATTGTGCTGAGGGAACATGTGTGTACGCAAGTTGGTGTTTACGTTCCTGCTTGCATGTTGGTGTGTGTTTGCTGTGTGTAAAGTCCTCAGCATACTTAATGTGGCAATGATAGCAGCGAGCGTTAGGAGAAAACAAATCCATGTGCGGGAGCTTACTGCGTAATACTCTCGATGACCACCGGTACCGAGGGTGGCGCTGTTCACATTTCATGACCTTTTCCATGGCAATTGGGAGAAGATTTTTTTTTTTTTTCCTAAGTCATCCAGGTTGGAATTAATCGCCTTTATCATGCCGAGCTACAGGACTACTTGCAGAATTTCCCTGACTTGACTTCATTTAGCTAATTTGTTTTAAAATATCTGTTTTTTTTTTTTATGTTTGCCTTTAAAGGTTTGCATCTGTCTAAGGGGCATGCTGCATGCAAATCCCTTTACTAATCTGGAGTTTAGACAGATTTAGCAAAGCACACTACGCCTCGGCTGATTCACATGGTGAACATGTAAAGACGTCCTGGGGAATTTTTTTTTTCCCCCCGAACAAAAAAGTAAGGACGTTTTTACTTTGTTTGAGAGATAGCTTGAAGTTTTATCAAACTAAAGTTAAGGATTAAGAAAATAGTAACTCATAATGAAAAATCCTACATTTTGGACTTTTGATTATGCAGAATAACAGAACTCCCTTTATATAACCTCCTGCTACACTAATGCCCTTATCCCAGCGTTTCAAAAATAAAACGCTGGCCTCCCAAGAATTCCTTAAATGGCCCTAACATGTGGAAATGTACCGGGGACGTGGCAATAACTCCCAGCTGAGCTCCTGTAACGTGCAAGTGGTGTTGGTGAATGAGACAGATTCTGCAAGACTCTTCTGCAAGTTGTCAACAAGTTATCCATATTTTTTTTCAAGGATCAAGCATTCTACATGCTGAATGTCCACGGGAAAGTCTGCACTGTTCTACTCTGTTCTACCTCGACCTGGATCATCATTCACAGACATACAGGCTTCTTTAAGACATTGGCACCGTTCGAGTGTTTTACTTCGCCTACGAGTCTCATCACTGTACCGTGCTTTAAGTCCTCTTTAAATGTCAAATCCTTCATTCACCATAAATGTCATCACAAGTCCCGGTTTGACTTGAACACCCATCGTACTGTATATAGGTTAAACGCTCACCATTGTGAGAGGGCTAGAGAGTGGCATATAAGCCGGTTTTTGTAGACTTCAGTTATAGGAAACCCAAACAAAGTTAATTTCCTGTTCAACTTCCCATGAGAAAACTCTTCAGCTTCAATATTTCATCTGTCTGTTTTAGGTAAACAGTCCTTGAGTATGTGGTGTGATGCAGCCTGACCACAATTACAGTACATTGAGCAAGCAGTTCTTATTAGTAGCTTATTTTTAAAGTAGATTTTTATATCACTTTTACTCACCATTTGGATTTTACTTATGGTGCAGGTTAAACTTCAGACAGATATGCAAGTTCTGCAAAAGTTTAAAGTTTAAATGTCAAAACGTGCGGTTTATAACCCGGCACATAACTGCTCATAGCTCCTACTTCATTGATGGTGCGGGTTTAACTTCAGGCAAATGGAGTTTGCATGTTCCCCCCCATGCTTGGTGGGTTTCCTTCGGATACTCCGGATTCCTCCAACAGTTCAAAGACTGATGTCCTTGACTGATGCCCTGAGTCTCCTGGGATAGGCTGCAGGCCCCCCATGACTCTGAATACAGGAATAAATGGTCTAGATGATGAGTGAGTGGTTTCAGGTCCTCCAATTTGTAAAACCTAGTAGTATTGAAAGGGTACACTGTAGGTTTAATGCTATGGGACATCCATTGTCCGATGTCAGCAATAGCCGAGGATTTAGTATCTGTTAGAGCATATTATTTGGTAGTTTTAATGCACAGTATTACTGTAGATGGTTAGATTTACCCATTTTACCAGCTTTGCTTCACCACCATATTAGAGTTTTTTACAAGACCTCTAGTTGTGACAGCTCAACACTTTCTATAACAAGGATTTCGGCTGAAATTATGGAAAAAGGGTACAAATCAACTAACCAGTCTATAACCCACTTGCAAATTACTACACTTCACCATAAAATAAATTGAGGATCTGCTATACTATCTACGCTTTAATATTTCAGGCACCTTTGCAATTTTTTGACACCTACTGTACAGTAGGACTGGTCAGTTTTTTGGAACTTGATTCAGGAAAGTAGGAAAGCTCCCTCATCCTTTTTTTCTTCTTTTCTTTTTTCATTTTGATAGGACAAAAAGTGCATCTGTTCAAGTCCCCATGAAACCACAAACATTAACTCCCCACATATGTTTCTGTATATGAAAATATATTTTAAAAAGTTTTTATATTCTTTACATCTGATTTGTTATAAAGCACTGGGACTGGAGACTCCTTCCAAAAAATGTCAAATAAATAATAAATCGATAGTAATCATCAACTTTAAGAATAGAAAAGTTATAATGTGTGTTGATTGACACTTGTTTAAAGGTTAAACGAAACCTGAAAGTGATCCTAGTCCAGAGTGTCAGGGTGAGAAGGCAAGCGCATGAAGCGAAGCTCCCATCATGCGTAGTGTCCACTGTACAAGCCTCTGGAGACAGGGTTATGATCTGGGATCGCTTCAGTCGCTCAGGTGGAGACTCAGCAACGTTATGTGGAAATAAAATGAAGTCACATGATCACCTGAATGTACTGAATGACCAAGTTAGCACATTTATGGATGTTTTTTTTTTTTTTTGCAATTATGAAAGTTTGGGGAATCACATTCACAAGCAGAGATTCTGTACTTGAGTAAAAGTAGAAGTCATCCATGTACACGCATATTGAGTAAAAGTGAAAAAGTACTCACCTTCAAATTTATATATTTTTTAATTGTAAAATCTGTGTGTGTGTGTGTGTGTGTGTGTGTGTGTGTGTGTGTGTGTGTGTTGGGGCAGTGCCATGCCAAATGTTTGTTGTAATCAAAGCTAAAAGTTTTCCAATGAAATTTGAGTGTGTACATTTTTTAGCCAGGTCGTTGTACCAGTATTTGTCATGTTGTTACTATTCCTTATGTTGTTCTCTTCATGGTTCATGTGCTTAACTAATGTGATCTACAGCACAAGTTTCTGCGAGTTATAAAACACAATTCACGACACAGCATTATTTTTTTGTTTTTTAAATGTGACCCGGCTCAAGAGAGAGCTTGAGTGCATGTTTGCATCTATTATTCATTAATACCGATGTCTTTTGCTCCTTCTGCCATCCATCCCCATTCCGCTCCGTCTTTAATCACGGGGCGGTTGTTTATTTTATATATAGTTGACGCTACAGTGAGCGTTTTGTGTCACCGCCACCCGCTGATGGATGGCCCGAGTGATGGGAACGTATTAATCCGGCTTCTAGAGAAGCTCCTGAGTCACACATTTGACAAAAGCAATGCTTGTCAACGGCGGTGGTGTGTTTCCCGGACTGCTAAGCACTCGCACACACACATACACACACTTAAACTGCCTTCTCCAGCCCCTGGGATGGTACTGTTTATGCTTATGCAATAGGTTGGTGGAAAAACCACTTAAGTGCATCACTATGATGTTTCCCCAGCTACCAGAGAGCGTGATTCGATTATTAAGGAAGCATTCTACAAATTGAAAGAAGGTGCGACCTGTAAAATACTGAGGACTACTGATTGTTGCATTGTTTGGACATTGGGGGCTCAGTGGTAGGTTTCTCTCCTGCTATGTGGAAAGCTGACCTGGGTTCAATTCCCACCCAAACCCCAAACTGGAATGTAAACTTAAAATGGGATGGTTGTGTCAGGAAGGGTACAAGTTGTGTACGGATCAGACGGTCCACTGTGAAGACCTGCTTGACCGGAACAGCCAAAAAGACCAACAACGACAGGTTCTGCCCTGCTTCTACAGTACGTCACAATTTTATTAGAACGGCCTCAGACAAACGTGAGCATTCTGGAAATGTTAGGAGTAACATTCATACAGCTATCCATGTTAGGGAAATGTTGCAGGAACGTTATGAAGACGCATTTCGGAGCTTTTCAACGGAAATCTGTCACTAGGCTTAATCAGATTTACGTCGATGTAATTGTTTGTTCTAATAAAGGGTTGCCTGGAAGTGTGAGCCGCTGCTGCTTTCTATCATTACTGTTCAGTTTAATAGCTCACCGATGCAGTGAACATTTTCTTCAATGCCAAAACTGACCTTTTTACCTCATTAGCTATTGTCCACGGTCATTTTGGTTTGTCCCTAATGTTCCAGGAAAGTGCAATGACTTTGTCCCATCCTAAAATTTCTTCAATATATCAAGGTAGAATTCGGGACGGGGCTGTAATAAACAATCATAACAGTCATGTTTCCTCTCTCCTTCTCTTTCCTCCCTACATAATCAGCCAGATAGACAGGCTTAAATGAATATGGTTTCAGTCCAACGACAAACTCGTCTTTCCCGTCATATCCTATCAGTGTCCTGAGGACGGCATGTTTTTTTTTCGGAAAGGGTGCGTGTCACTTGGAAATGCATCACATTGCCAAAAAATTTAAGTGCATTTAAATATTTAAATACTCAAATCAAAGGACCGTCACCTCTCAAGCATTCCGCTCTGCACTTGTACTGTATCCAGATTTCCAAAATAATGAATGTCAATGTTCCTTTTTCTACTTTTTTTTTGGGGGGTGCTTTTTAAATGATTTTAAATACACTCAAGACCTATTCGGAGCAGAATTCTTAATAGAACAAGCGAGCAGTAATAAAAGCGATGCCCTGAGAGATCACTAAATATAGATAAGGTACAGAATTAAGGTAGTGCTGCTTTCTTCTCGTCGTAGAACGTGAACAGAAATCCAAATTCCTTTGAATCTTGCTCCTCTCAAAGTTTTTTTTTTTTTAGTTCCCTTCTGTGATTTCTTTCTGTGAGTTTTTTTTTTTCCTGGTTCTGAGTTAAATCTATGAAGCTTTCTTAGAAAAGAATTCAGCGTGGAATGGATGTAAATATTTGTATCCAGCCTGCCAGATAATGCTCACGCACTTTAGAGCTATTGTTCGAAAAATTAGATCAACGATGCATAATATACTTGTTAATTAGTTAAGCTATTATTATAAATACGTCCTTATAGGTTTTAGCAAGTTTCACGGGTGGCGTGAACGGAACAGGCTTAACGAGCCTAATAATAATTATGAGACTAAGAAGGAATAATATTTCAATGGCTGGATTGTCTCCATAAAATAAATCTGTGCATGTGCAGTTAGCCGAGGGTAACTAATATAACATAGAGGCCAAAACCCAGTATTGGTGCTGATTTTATTGTTATAATAATACAGTAAATATGTGTGGCCAAAGAAGCTACTTCTGAAGCGTATGCAACATGGAAGTGTTCAATCTTGCTTCCATGAATATTTTACGTTGCTAACTTCAGCCATTTTGAAGAGATGATTTTATATGTCCGCCAATAATGGCTATTGTACAGCATTAAACTGTCTCGCTTCAAACAGTAATCATTTAAAATGCAGATTATTCATACAGTATTTCTTTAAGACTATTGATATTAAAAGTATATGACCTGTAAAAATTGTCGCTTAAATTAAACCATTCTGTCCAAAGATTGTTTCCCAATTAAATCTGTAGTGTCCGTAACCATGTTAAATTAATGCTGCAATATCTTAACAATTATGCATTTTCGAATAATACACTTTTTCAGGTTTATGTCTTTTCATGTGAAATCTAAATTGGCCAATTTTGATCTGAATGACAGTTAAGACAGTTGAAACATTTGAATTAAAAAGGTTACAGACACTGAAACATAAAAGGGCAGGAAATTATATTTAGCAAATGTGTTTCTTTTTCTGATAAAAATATAAGTGGGTATGCATATTTGCAAAAAAATTAAGTAGATTGGGAGATAAAAAGCAAAAATGGTGTTATATGATCATATCTGAAAATGAACTTTTTCACCTACAGGAAATAATTAAAGTGAAACACATTAGGTTAAACTAATAGTAGGACTTGGTTAGAGTTTTAAATAAATAAAACTCTGCTGGCTGTGCTGAGATGGTTAATTCATAACCACTTCTAGGTTTATTTTAGATTTCTCGAGTAAGCACAGGACTCTTTGGCCTCAAGCCATGTTGTCTCCTTTGACTGGCCTTGTTAGGAAGCATCCACTTGCCTCCTCAGTCCTCTAGCTGAAGGACTCATCGCCAACAACATAAGCCAAAGCAGTGGGGGGAAAAGCTTTTCTCGCACAGGTTTGACTCCAAAATAAAAATTGGATACCAATGATTAGCTGATCAAAAGATCCGATCTGAACGCTCCTCTATTAAAAAGCGTAAATCACAAGTTAATCGAATTTGGCTGTTGTTATATCGCCATAGTTACGGCTCCTCGCTTCTCGCCCGCTGATTAGATTGATGGAGCCGAACGCGCTGACTCACGCAGCTGGATATGAGTTCCTGGTACCGTTAATGGACAGTGAAGACATTACCGCTCTCCCAAGCCTTTCTGGGACATCTCTCGGCCAATCAAAGCGTCAGGCAGCCATCTGTAACCACAGCGACAGAAGGACAAGAACAGATCGTTCAATGCTGGGGGAAAAAAAGAATAAAAATGGCCGGAGTTCGAGTGCACTCACGTCGCCGGGCGCTGGATGAGAAGAGATGGAAGAAGCCGGCGATGTTGTGTTCGAGCGTTCACTCCTACACCATTTTCACACCTTGTCAAAATGTGAGATGCCTATTTTTCTCTTGCATTACAGTGACTAATATTACAGCAAATACAGGCACTCCCAGTCCAATTACATTTTACTGACTTATACTCAGTTAAACTAAAAAAAATAAATAAACAAAAATGAGCCAGTTTAGGCACCCTCCTCCCAGTGCAAAAATCGCACTGACTTTCCACAAGTTTAAAACCTTTATATACTGTATAATATATATATATATATATATATATATATATATAAAATATGTGGAAGGTGGAAAAGTATACTCATCCCAAGTCGAGATACTTTTTATTGACGCTGCAAGGGAGCATATTTAAAAAGTCTCTAAATACTGTATTTCTAAACATCGAAAACTAAAGAAGTGCATTTACAGCAGCAAATTATTGACTAATTTAAGCAAACTCAAAGGAAAAGAAAAACACTTTTGTAGAAGCTGGAAAAGTTCAGGCATCCACAGTGAAAAATGTTTTAGGCAACTCTTCAAAGGGATATATTTTTTAGGTATTAAAAAAAAATAGGGTGAAAAAACAAGTTAGGAAGTCAAGTCAAAATAAATAATTATGAAGTAAAGAAATAAAGTAAAGAGGTAAAGAAATAAAAAAAAAAAACATGTGGAAAGTAAAAGACTTTTGAGACACACCCCCCCCCCCCGAAATATATTGCTCTTCTGTAAAATGAAGAATTAAAATTTATGAAAATTTGACAATTTATTTTGAATTTTGTTTAACAATCAATTAAAAAAATGTGATCTCAGACCATAAAAAAATGGACTATTAAAAAATGTTTAAATAAAAAAAGAAAAAAAGTGAAAGAAATTAAAAGTGACTAATTATGGGCTTAAACAAATACAGTGCCATAACAAAGTATTTGTCCTTTTATGTATTTTAATTTTGTTCGCATACAGTATTTGTCACACTTAAATGATTGAAATCATCAAACTGATTTTGATATTAGATATCAAAATAAAATGTTTAATATCTAATATCAAATACATTTTAATACGTAAATTATTTCATTAATTAAAGAAAAAGTGCCCAACCTGGCCCTATGTGAAAAAGTATTTGCCCCTTTCTAAATCCTGAATGAACTGTAATTAACCACATTTTTTGGACAGCTGATAAATTTCACTGGCCAAACCCAGGCCTGATTACTGGCAGACCTGTTGAATCAATACAGTAAATCACTTCAATAGAACCGGTCTGACAAAGTGAAGCACACTTAAAGGTCTCAAAAACATTACTGAATTAAATAAAAAAGTATAGGCACCCCAGTCAAAATACTTTTCATTGACTCTGCAAGGGAACATATTTAAAATGTATTAAAATATTCCTCAATAGAAACCTAGAACGGTAAACACAGTAATTGGCATGTACAGCACTGTTCTAGTATTGAAAGGGTTACAAAGCCATTTCTGAGGGACTGCAGCGAACCACAGTGCACCACATTATCCACAAATGGAGAAAACTTGGAACATTGGTAAATCTTCTCAGGAGTGGCCGGCCTACCAAAATTACTCCAAGAGCACAAGGACGATTCATTCAGGAGCTCATAAAAGTACCCAGAACGACATCTAAAGAACCGCAGGTCTCACTCGCCTCAGTTAAGGTCAGTCTTCATGATTCAACAATATGAAAGAGACTGCGGGCAAAAATGACATCCATGGGAGAGCTCCAAGGCGAAAGCCACTGCTGACCAAAAAGAACACAAAGGCTCGTCTGACATTTGCCAAAAAACATGTGTTCAAATACTTTTTCAAATAGAAAGAATGTCAAATTACTTTGAACATAAAATGTGTGGGTGGTACAAACGTTTTGGCCAATAAGTCCAGTTTCATTTCATACATGGGTTTTCAAAGGAAATTGATTTATCACCTTATCGGAATAAATGCACAATTTCTGTTTATTCCTGAATTAGACATACAGCACTGAAATCAAAAACATGAAACGTGGGATGTGCGAAAGCTCAGGCACTCCCAGTGTTTGTTGATTTCCCATGTGTAACCTTAAAGAAAAGCACTACGTGTCAAATGGATGTGGACACCTGACCAATCAGACTTGTGTGCATCATTTTTCAGATTTTGTCCACCATTTAGTTTTAAAGTAGCTACCATACTTCGGACAACTTTATATACAGGTGTGTTGTCTCGCTAGAACATTTTTGACCCCTTAGCTCCAGTGAAGAGAAACCCGAGCCCAATGTGAGTCCGTTGGTCAGTCCGGGAATGCCGAGACTTATGTGGTGTCCACACACTCGTGGACATATGATGCATTTCTGAAAAACACCTTCTCGTGTTTTCCGTCCTTGTGCCCCGCCCAAAGATTTGTTATACCCTATAAGGAGTCCGCATAGAAGCCAGCTCTGGTGTATAAATCATTAATATTTACTTCTATTTACACGTGAATTAATTAAGCATGCGGGGGAAAAAAAAACATGAGGCAAAAATGAGATAAGAAGATAAATGGGCGGTTTTACTCATGTTGCTCGGCTCAGTTAATTTCGAAGGGCATTCATTTAAGAAGTTTTGGCATCAGCGCTGAACCTGCAGTCAGATCTGCTCGTGCACAGGAGGAAGCTGCGGTTCGTCATGCATGAGGAACACTGACTCGCATTCTCCTGGCCCTGCTGCTTGATTGAGATGGCAGTGTATGTCCACAGTCTAATTATGTGCGATTTTCTCCGTCTTCAGCCGAGCATGCGGTTGCCATGGAGGCGGGCCGGCAGCTTTGGCAGCAACCCACTGGGAGCTGTAAAGACCCGGAAAGATCTTTATATTCGAAAACAAATAAATAAATAAATAAATAACTTGAACATGGTTATTCGTAGCCTTGTGGAACAGCTGTGGATTTCTCCTGTCCTCAATTTGTATGTTTTTGTGTGTGTGTGTGTTTTTTTTCTTTCTTTCTGTGTCTGGCCATTTGTCTGTCGCCTTCTCTCAGTATCTTAGTCTCTTTCTGACATTTCCTCCTTTCAATCCATCTCATTGCTTCCAAATTTAATGACAGTGATTTGTCCCGAAAGGACCTTTTGAACTTTTTTTGTCCTTTCACGCTCAAATTACCCCGAGACTCAGTCCGCAGGTAGAGCTAGGCTGAGTCCCAATTCTCTAGATGACATATAGGGTGGAAAAGGCAATGACCCGTACCTGAAATAGCACAGTTTGCAGAGAATAAGCATCCAGTTTTAGATTAATTTCTGGAAATGTTCACCTGGTTCATGAGTAACACACTAAGAGTGCGGGCAGCGACCATCTTCCCTAGTGGAGGCTTAAATCTTCATCATTACAAAATAAAGGTCTGTTTGTTCTGCATGGCACAAAAATCTTAAACGTTAATATTTTACTATTTGATTACACACACACACACACACACACACACACACACACACACACACACACACACACACACACACACAATGTGGTGTCCAGTTCATGTGTGAAAATGATTCCTCCTTCACAATCTAAGCCCTGGAATATGGCGCGTGCCATCACGGGAGAAAACCTCCATAGATGTGATTCAGTACATTCAGGTGGTCATGTGACTTCATTTTATTGCCACATAACGTTGCTGAGTCTCGACCTGAGCGACTGAAGTGACCCCAGATCATAACACTGTCTCCAGAGGCTTGTACAGTGGACACTATGCATGATGGGAGCATCGCTTCATGCGCTTCCCTTCTCACCCTGACCACGCCCATCGCTCTGGAATAGACTCAATCTGGACTCATCAGGTCACATGACCTTTTTCCATCGCTTGCAAACCGAACGCCTTTTTTCTGATTTTTAGTCTCACTAACAAGTGGTTTTCTTATGGACACACAGCTGTCTAGTCCCAGTCCCTTGACGTCTCGTCACATTGTGTGCATATCCTTGGTGTGAAATCCTTTGACTTTCACTATTGAACATAAGCGAGAGCGTTTCTTAAACGGATTGAAGGTTGAGCAGGTTTTAACAATGTGCTGGACAGTTCCTAACCCAGTTCCAGTCATCGCAACGCTCTCCTTAGTTGTTTTCTTTACTTTGTGCAGGTCAATACGTTGACCGGTTTGAAAATGTGCTACAGTATTTGGCGTGAAAACTATTTGGCTTTAAACTACCAGTCACTAGTTAGCACATCGTGTGCGTGCAGAAAGGCTTCATTTTGTAACGACATTAATGCTGTTTAAATGCATATGGAATTATGCAGCGACTGAGAAAAGTGTTAAACAAATCAGAATTTTAGATTGGATATGATTAACAGTAATCTGGATGGAGCTTTGCACATCTCGGCGTCTTTAAAAAAAAAACACAACATAGTTTTAAATAAGTGTTGTTTCTTAGAATGCATTTAATTAAATTAAAGGTTATATTTCGTGACATTTTCAACAAGAAACTGAGATAATTACCAAACAACCCACTTCTTATATTCTTATAACTTTTGCTACCATTTTTATCCAAAGGAGGCAATAATTCTGGAACTGTGTGTACACTTGACTGTACTACAGTAAATTAAAAGCCTTTGTAAAGATGCATATGTGTTTACTAGGTTCCTTTGTCTACTGTAACGATTCTGTAATTTGTCTGTGGGTGTTCGTTGTTGTGATTATAGAAGACGTTTAATTTTTTTTTTTTTTTCATTTTCTCCGACATGCTGTGTCTTTTTGTCCTAATGAACGAGATAAACGGGATTCATCTTGTACACGATCCAAAACAGTGGATACAACTTACATATCTTGCTTCATTTCCCTACAGCAGCATGTCCGCCGTTGCCAAGCCCTGCTGATTTATCTGTGTGTCCTGAAACGAACCGCGCCTTCATAAACACCATCACGGCAACCTTTTCTCTGACTTTCTCAGCCGTGTTCCTTTTTCACGCCCAGCCTTTTCTTCCCACCAGGTTTTCGTTTCCAAACTTCACATGCTTGTTTACTCTGAGCCAGACCAAATGGCAGTGCAGAAAGGCCAGGCGAGTGTGTGTGTGCACGCCAACTCGAGAGAAATAAAAAAGGAGGGGAGGGAGGGTGTTTCGAATGCATCAGGAACTAGGAAGTTAACTTCGATTAATTATTGACTCTCGTGATGGAAAAGAGAGAAGGAAAAAAAACAAAACAAAACAAAAAAAAAACAGGTCCTTAAATCAGACGGAGCACATCTGCAGACTGAGGAATCGACTGCAGTGCCTTCGGCTCGCTCGCTCCAGCCTATTTTTAGTTTTTTTTTTTTTTGCACACTTTCATACGGCCCTCGTTTAGCTGAGTAGATTAATTCGCGCTCGGCTCGCTGTAGGGAAACGCTGAGTAGGATGAAAAATACGGTTGGGGACTTTGTGCAGCACAAGGAACCACCCCATTTCATTAGCAGCCGTCGCAATGCTTCATTACGGCGATTAATCTATTGTAACAAAGCAATCGAAAACAAAGTGAGTTTGCCCCGCGTAAACAGGCGCCGTAGCCCAGCGGACAGTGGCGGCACGTGTGAGCGCTCTGAATTAACTCTAGATAGACTTAGCTGGGCTCAAATGAACGCAATCCATCTACTGTGACCGCCACAATGAGGTGTGACCCGGCTGGTTTTAGGAGTTGCCCTTTTTGCTTTTTCTCCACCGTATACTCGTACAGTATATTGGCCATTTTCCCCTTTTGATCTACCGCTACAGTGGCCTTTGTATGTTGACCTATAGCGTTGATCTAAGCACAAGCACCTTCTGCATTCAGCACACACACAGACACACACCCTCCCATGCCTACACACACTTATCTGGAAAGCCTTCCTTTCACACGACACTCATTGAATTAACCTTGTCAAACTGCTAGCACTGTGATGTGTTCTCCAGAGATGGCGATGGCAATGAAGGCTTATTATTTAAGCATTTGGAGGTAATGAAATAGCACTTTATGAGCATGTGCGTCAGACTGTGTGTGTGTGTTTCTAAGTGAAGGTGGATATAGCTGAAGCTAAATAATATGCTCTATGGACCGTACTCAGAGATACGTAGCACCTGTTCCGGATTTGATACCAAAGCTGCGCGCGTTAGTATTTAGGCCTGCGATATGCTTAAGTGCAGTTGGTCAATTTACCAACTTTATTTGCTGATCCAATTAAGGAATCTGACCCCATTCTTTCCAAAAAATCAATCACCATGGTTCCTAGCGACTAATCACCAATAGCCATCGCTCTCAACAATCAGTTACCCATCACCATTGCTCCTAATGACTAATCTCAAATAGCAGTTGCGCCCAAGAGCCAGTTACTAAGCACTGTTGGTCCCAACAATTAATCACCAATATCCACTGCTTACACTAATCAATTACCGCTCATCATTGATCCTCGACACTACTCACCAGTAACCATCGCTCTCAACAATCAAATACTGATCATCTTCATTCTCAATGTCCAAAAGCTCCTCACAGTTGTCCCTAGAAATATGTCACTGATAACAGTTGTTGCGATGAAAACGATTACTGATCAAAGTTGTTCTCAGTTCCCAATTACTGTCCAATTACTAATCACAATCGGTTCCAACAATCAATCACCAATAACTGGTGAAGCCTAACTGTTCCTAAATGAAAACCACAGCTCCCAGTAATCACCGATCACCATTGTTCCAATTACTGCTCAATGTGGTTCTTAATGTCCAATCACGGATCACCACTGTTCCTAAGAATCAATTACAGATGACTATTTTTCCAAAAAGCTGAAAATCAATGCTCCCAATGATCACCCCGTTTCCTAATGACCAATCACTGTTCAGCATTGTTTCAATGGCTAATCACTCATAGCTATTGTTCCTAATGGCCAATCACTGAATAACATTGTTTCAACAATTAGCGATCAAAATTGTTCCCTGTTTGCAATTACTGACCCCCATTGTTCCTATCAATTAATCATCAATTACCAATATCCTACAGTATACACATATATATATATATATATATATATATAGATAGATAGATAGATAGATAGATAGATAGATAGATATACACATACTCACCTAAAGGATTATTAGGAACCCCATACTAATACGGTGTTTGACCCGCTTTCGCCTTCAGAACTGCATTAATTCTACGTGGCATTGATTCAACAAGGTGCTGAAAGCATTCTTTAGAAACGTTGGCCCATATTGATAGGAGAGCATCTTGCAGTTGATAGAGATTTGTGGGATGCACATCCAGGGCACGAAGCTCCCGTTCCACCACATCCCAAAGATGCTCTATTGTGATGAGATCTGGTGACTGTGGGGGCCATTTTAGTACAGTGAACTCATTGTCATGTTCAAGAAACCAATTTGAAATGATTGGAGATTTGTGACATGGTGCATCATCCTGCTGGAAGTAGCCATCAGAGGATGGGTACATGGTGGTCATAAAGGGATGGACATGGTCAGAAACAATGCTCAGGTAGGCCGTGGCATTTAACGATGCCCAATTGGCACTAAGGGGCCTAAAGTGTGCCAAGAAAAGATCCCCCACACCAATATACCACCACCACCAGCCTGCACAGTGGTAACAAGACATGATGGATCCATGTTCTCATTCTGTTTACGCCAAGTTCTGACTCTACCTTTTGAATGTCTCAACAGTAATCGAGACTCATCAGACCAGGCAACATTTTTCCAGTCTTCAACTGTCCAATTTTGGTGAGCTCGTGCAAATTGTAGCCTGTTTTTCCTATTTGTAGTGGAGATGAGTGGTACCCGGTGGGGTCTTCTGCTGTTGTAGCCCATCTGCCTCAAGGTTGTGCGTGTTGTGACTTCACAAATGCTTTGCTGCAGACCTCGGTTGTAACGAGTGGTTATTTCAGTCAAAGTTGCTCTTCTGTCAGCTTGAATCAGTCGGCCCATTCTCCTCTGACCTCTAGCATCAACAAGGCATTTTCGCCCACAGGACTGCCGCATACTGGATGTTTTTTCCATTTTCACACCATTCTTTGTAAACCCTAGAAATGTTTGTGCGTGAAAATCCCAGTAACTGAGCAGATTGTGAAATACTCAGACCGGCCCGTCTGGCACCAACAACCATGCCACGCTCAAAATCGCTTAAATCACCTTTCTTTCCCATTCTGACATTCAGTTTGGAGTTCAGGAGATTGTCTTGACCAGGACCACACCCCTAAATGCATTGAAGCAACTGCCATGTGATTGGTTGATTAGATAATTGCATCAATGAGAATTTGAACAGGTGTTCCTAATAATCCTTTAGATGAGTGTATATATATATATAAATATATATACTATCACCAGTTAGTAGCATTGTTCCCAACAACAATTCTTCTTAATGAACAGTCATTAATCGTTAACAGGCAGGTTATCGTGGTGACTGAGTTAACACACAGAAGTACTTTTGACTTTTACTCATGACTTTGAGCGCATGCTCTATGCTTTCATGGCAGTTAGTCTACCATCTGTCTGGATCGCCAGGAAACATCCGTGTTGATTGCTCTTAATGCAGGTTCACACTCCAGTTCAGCTGCTTTTTAAAGACACAGAGAAACCACATTTGTTGCATCATGGCCAATCCTGCAAAGAGGCCATGAGGTCACAACCATCACCATAGTGACGGCGTTTAGCGTGGAATCGTACAGCCTGACTAATCCTGTGCAGAGGATGAAACAATCTGCTCTCTGTCATTTAGAGTGACCGCATGATGCAAATCTCCAATAACACTCGCTGCTGTGTGGATGTCCAGAGGGTCCAAATAATCAATTAGATCTCATTCCTTAAACATTCTCTCTCTCTCTCACTCAGTCACACACACACACGCACACACACACTTGTCATCTTCCATCCCGCTGTTCCTCTGTCTCGTGAATTCCTATTCCACATCAGTCTCTTTCTCCCTCTTGCTCTAATTCATATTCCTCTCCCTCTGCCTTTGTCTCTCATTGTTATTCTAATTTTCTCTGTCAAATAACTCATCATTTTCTCTCTTTCTCTCTCTCTCTCTCTCTTATATACACACGCTCCCTTTTTCCCATCTCAACACCTTTGCCCTCCAGTTCAATATTTGGTTAGTGAGTCAGTTCTGTTATATTAATGCTGTTGTTGCCATTTAATGATGCAGATGTTCTACTGCAACCACGGAACTCACTTAAAACTCTCTCCTACATGTGCTACTGTAGGTAAATGCATGCATCAGAAAATGTGAAGTCAGTCCATACTACCACCACCACTACTACTACCACTACTACTACTACTACTACTACTACTACTACTAATAATAATAATCTACTATAAGGTGTGTAGCAACTGGGTTACTGAAAACATGTCCGCTATCGTTCAATCAGTTTTCAGCCAGAATTTCACAGTTAGCATTGGCTGACTATCACAAAACCTGAGCAATATGTTTAATTGTGTGACCTGGCAAGAAGTGGCCATTAGGGGCGCTACCTGTGCCAAGTGCTTAGAACCTGTAGATCTCTGATTGTGGCTCTACTCACTCAATACTTTATTATTGTATTATTCACATGGATTTTTTTTCTGGCTTCTTTTTTGTTAAATAAATAATGGCACAGTGAAAAAGTTTATATGTTGTTGTTTATCTGAGGCTGTATTTGCCTAATACTAAGAGCTGCTATGATCAGATAATTTTTTATTACATTTTTATGAAAAAAAAAATGAAAAGAGGTTATTAACTTTTGAACATGACTATATCAATATACTAAATGACTGCATTCACATCAATTCATAATTATTTTTATATATTTATTTTTTTATCGGTAGCATGGTGGCGTAATGGTTAACACTGTCACCCTGCACCTCCATTGTCTTGCTTAGGCTAATTGACGTTTTCAAATTTGCCATAGTGTGTGAATAAGTGTGTGTGTGTGTGTGTGTGTGTGTGTGTGTGTGTGTGTGTGTGTGTGTGTGTGCGCCCACAGGTGAATTGCCACTCCATCCTGGGTGTATCCTAGACTCTATGACAGGAGGTCCATGACCTCCATGACCGCAAGGATCATGTATAAACAATTAAAATGTGTGAGTGATTTTTCACCTTGTAAAATTTGTTCATCAAAGTCATAACTGCTGGCAGAGAACTTACTCGTATATTAAGATACTTGAATGTGTATCTTCATCACCGAAACACTCCACATCACTGGTGATGAATTAGGACCTAACAGTGCTATGTACTGACCCCTGTAATAGGTGTGTAACAATAACAATGACAGTTTAAATTAATGCATTTGAAAGTTCGGGATCGATATAAATCAAGGCAACAGTTACAAAATGATAACCAATTATAAATCTAAAAAGTAACAGATAACAACTGGTGTGTAAAATATAATCCACTTTAAATGAACAATAAACCGTAATGAACCTGGTCAAGTATCAACCAGAAGACATTAAATTAAGCTATCATATTCTATTTATCTATGTTGATATAATTTTTCCTCTTTATTCTGTGATATTGTTAAATATTGAACTGTTGCAACAAGAATTGAGCTTAATATATTTTTAGAAGATTCAGATTATTTAACTGTTAAAATAAGAATGAAAATCGTTTAGTAGCAGATTCAATGGTATCATCGAATATCACATTGTTACCTTGTAACGATACAAACTGTATTATACCGCATACGATACGTTCAGCTACCGAATTGTTGCACTTTAAATCACGTCGCAGATTTGGTGCAAATCATGGATGTAGGAATTAACGTTGCATCGTACCGAAACAGGTTCAGTTGTATCGCCCAATATCAAATCGCCTGACGTATTACAGCAATTTAGACATACAAACTATTTGCGAACTATTTGCGAATTTGCGAACTAACAAAGAATGAAAAATGTTAACAGCAAATTCACTCGCATTGTGGTATTGTCAAATTTTTAAAAATCTAATATGGTGTTATACTGTAGCAGATTTAGTATTATCACCAAATATCAACTCACTGCCTGGTGTGTTATAGCAATTTAGACGTCCAAAGAATTTGAGATCATTGCAAAGGTCATAAGCATTTTCAGAGGTATTGTGATGATTCAGAAAAATAATAATATTTATACAATTTTCCTTTGGGATTACTAAAGTACTCTATCTATCTTAATATTACAGTAGAATCTGTATAATCTTTTATTCTAGCAGGTTAATTGGTATCGTGAAATATCAAACAGTTCCGTGTGAAAGTCTGAGAGTAACACTAAATGCAAAAGCTTTATTGTTTTAATACCATTTTTATTTTAACTTCCGGGAAAAAAAAGAAGGAATGAACACAATATAACCAGACCATGCTGTCAATTACCACTCTATTCATCACACTTCATCAGACAGCGGAATGGCATATGAATACAGATTGATATTACCAGATTGTAGTTGCTGTAATAGAAGCGTTGTATAGCTTTAGGCGAACCTGTCAAAATTGCACAGTGGACATATTTGCATTGATGCAAATGAATCAAATAAGAGTTTTATAATGTGAAACTGAGTCCGGGCTCCCAAAGCACCGGCCGCACTGAGATCATTAAAAAATGCTGATGCTGTTAGTCGCAATGTTGCAAGGTTTGAGTTTCAGACATCACAGTCGTGACCTTGCATTAATAATAAAAATCACAATCATCTGACAGTTCAATAGTCAATATAAAGCTGTAATTGCACGAGGGTCAAAACATATTACTGGAAGATTTATGGTTTATTAATGTAGACCCAAGAAATACATTACTACGCTAAGGGACACTATGAAAGGATGTTCCACAAAAACAAATCTATAATTTTTTTTTTTAATATTATTATTATTGTTGATAGGTAACTATTTTTGATTATATGTTTATTAACCATTTGTGGAAGGAGTCTCCAGTGTCAGGGCTTTATATCAGTAAAACTGTAGCAACGAAAGCAAAAAAGAAAAGAAAAGAAGCTAATTTTAATCATGAGGATATTCAGCTTTAAATTAGGCTAGTGATACAAATATAAGCTTATATAATAATATGTCGTTAAAAAATCAAAATATGCTGTATAAATTGTAAGCTATTATTAATAAAACAGATTGATGATTTGAAAGTACAGTAGTAACATTAAAAAAGGAAAACCGATGAACAATGCAAAAATGAACAATACTTATATAGTTAAACTGCTAATTTTAAGTTAATAAGGACATTGTGCTGTTTAATGTAGCAATAATAAAATTAGATGTATTACATTATTCACAGTATAATTGTGTTCATTTTTAACACAAACATTATTCATTATCAAATGAAATTGTGCAGAAAACAAAAAAAAAACTTCTTAGAATATACAGTATAGATACACACACAAGTCAGGTTTTCTGTGTTTATGAGGACCATCCATTAACATGACTTTTGTAATGAGTTTCATAATCTAGTTATCACCAAATTTAACCCTAATGCTACAGTACCTCTGACCTCAACCGTTCTAATCTGCTTTTCTTTTTCTTTTTTTTTTTTTAGGCTTCAGATTTGCAAATCAACCTTGTCTTGTGGGGACCGCCTGACCTGTACAGGACCCCAGTGTATTTTACATAGTCATGTTCTGATTATCCAGTGGTCCTCACAAAGAAATTGTGTACTCATTCACACACACACACACACACACACACACACACACACACACACACACACACACACTAAATAAATAAATAAATAAATAAACCCTCATACGCACACTGAATTTGATGTCATCATTTAGAGGGACTGTGAACCGAACTTGCGATTGAAGCTGGTTTAGATCATGCAGGGTCTGACAGGCTATAAAGGGCAGCGCCACAAAGCCGATTCCTGCTCTAATAAGAAACGGAAAGGATGCTTTGTATCTCATGACCTTTTCAAGCTGTCTCTCTCTCTCTCTCTCTCCCCGTCTCTCCCTTACTCTCTCTCTCTCACACACACACACACACTCTCTCTCTCTCACTCTCTCTCATTTTCTCCATCCCAGTATATTCCAGGCCTGTCAGTTTTACAGATCAGCTACATTACTGCAGCGAGAGACACAATATGAGTGCCGCAAAACATTAATCTGAGGGTCACGCTACTCCCTGACCAATCTCTCTCTCTCTCTCTCTCTCTCTCTCTCTCTGTCTATATACCCAACTGATTTTATTTGTCAGTAATGCTTGTTTGTTTTTTTTGTTTTTTTTCCGGTCACATCACACGGGTTGAACTTTGCACACTTGCCTGGAAACTGGTCGTCCATGTGAAACTTCCCGACATGATGGAAGCCATGTTGAAACGAAACATCTGGAAAGAAGGCGGGGGGGTAAACGGATGAGTGCGCAAAACACGAGTTTGTCATTAGGACACGTGCGTTTTGTGTCATGATGTAATGAGAATTAATGCAGAGCGAATAAAATGACGCGAGGCAGATGGAGGCGCCTTAGTAAAGCTGGGGTGCGGGTGTGGTGTCGTGTGTGTGTGTGTGTGTGTGTGTGTGTGTGTGTGTGTGTGTGTGYGTGTGTGTGTGTGTGTGTGTGCATCACAGGTGCATTTTGACTGACGATGTGTGTGTGTGTGTCCCGGTCTGTGTCTGATTGCTGCATGTGTGTGTCTGGCAAAGATTTAGGGTTGGTACTCTGGAGTCAGCTCGGCTAGTTGACGATCAGTGAGTGTTGAAAGATGAAGATTTGGTCTGTTTGAGGAGGTGAGAAAGTGTTAAAGCTCCGCCGCATCGCTCTCATCAGCTAGACATGAAACCGTTTTTTTTTTCTTTAAGTGTTTTTTGTATACACACGTGTGGTGCTTCACTGCTCACATCACGTCTGCAACTTTGTGTGTGTGTGTGTGTGTGTGTGTGTGTGTGTGTGTGTGTGTGTGTGTGTGTGTGTGTGTGTGAAAGTGTATTTTTGACCGAGCGAACACGTGTGTATCTCCATGTGTGAAAGTTTCTCTTTGTGACTCTGAAATGTTGTGTGTGTGTGTGTGTGTGTGTGTGTGTGTGTGTGTGTGTGTGTTAGCAATGAGCAGGTGGTTCTTTAACAGTGCTCCTGAGGAAGCCGTGACTGGAGTCATAGCGTTATGTGTGTATGTGTTTGTGTGTGAGTGTGTGTGTGTGCGTGTGTAAAAAACGGCAGCCCATCAGCGCAGATGGAGTGTGTGACAACGTGCTTCAGAAAGTCAATTAACACGGCGCTGACATCGAGTGTCGAGTCAGACAGGGCTGCGGGCGCCGATAAACCGGCAAACACACACCATGAAAAGTGCATTCCAACGCAATAACCATGAAAGAGTCGGGAATTTCTGGAAACGGCGTGCGGGAAGTTTTCATTTTAGAGGAATGTTGGAGGAAAATAAATGTTTTGTTTTTTGTTGTTGTTTTGGCTAAGCTTTGGGACACTTCATTGTTTCGGACCTGTTTGTGTAGAAGCGGGAGGATATTTCGTTTTTTTTTTTTTTTTAAAGAGTCACTGAGAATTTTTGGGAATCAACCAATCACAACTTTGGTGGTGGGCCAACGTGATTAATGCAAAGCCTAATTATTATAAAATGTGTTGATTCGATCACAGACCATAAAATGGAAATTAACAAACAAATAGAAATTCAAGGGGTGTTCAAATCAAAGCGGGACTTTTGCTAGTGCAGAATCCCAGAAGACAGTTATGACAGTAGTATAAACTCCAAGTATTGAAGAATACTTTTTTTTTAAAGGATCGGATTTTCCACTCACTGAACGTCCACAGCATCATCATTCACTTCTTTAAAACGTCTGTACCGTTCAAATGTTTTTACTCTGGCTGAGAGATAATCTGTTAAGTAAATTGCAAATGTAAAAAGCACAAACATAACTATGGATACAAAGCAAAGTACTGTACCATACACACAGGCTATAAATGATATACGTATGTATTATATAGGCAACACACAACATCGGATGACCAGATGATCAGATTACACAAACAATAGCTTGACAGTGAGACTCTAAAACCTAAAGAGTTGCTACTAACAAGTCTGTCATTAGTGAGGAGTGTAAAGTGTAGGAGCTGATGGGTAGTGTAATGTGTGAACTATGTGTGTATGATGTGTGTATGATGTTAACGTGACTGTACATATGAATTTTCAGAAGTATACCTGAAATATTACCAAATGGACAAAACATGGCATCGGTTCTAAAAATTGTCTCACGTTAGTGAATTTTCAGATCGGATAATATAACACAATTTTTCATAAGACTTAATGCTTCATTTTTTGTAAATATGCTACACATTTATTTTTTTATCAGATAAAAAGAAACGTTTGCTAAATACAATTTCATGCCCTTTTATGTCTGTAGTGTCCGTAACCTTTTTGAAGCTTTTTGCAGAACTTAACTGTCATTTAGATGAAACATTTTAGAAACAGTTTATATTTCACATGAAAATACATAAACCTGGAAAAGTGTATTATTCTATAGTTTTATTATTCTACAGTAAATGCAACATGAATTTGACTTGGTTACGGACACTACAGATTTTTTGCATTTTAAGATTTTAACAAAAAAACCTAATGTTTTAATTTAAGGAACAGTTTTTTTTTTTTTTTTTTTAGAATTTTATAATATAATTACTCATAAAGAAATATGAGTAAATTGCATTTTACAATATTATTGTTTGAACGCTAAAAACCGGCCATTTCTGGACCTCCTAAAAAATCATCTCTCCAAAACAGCTGAAATTAGAAACTTGAGATTTTTAGAAAAGATTGGTCACTAACGTTGCATAAACATCAGAAGTAGCTTCTTTGGCACACACACATTTTCTGTATTATATGTATAACATTAAAAAAAAAAAAAATCTAATCAGCACTAGTACTGTGCTTTGACCAAAGTTTATTCCAAATTCAGCAACGTTAAGTCGTATTTTTTGCTTCTGCTTTGTATAGTGTTACTGTGCTTGTGAGAAAATTGTAATAATATATTGCATAAAAAAAATCTAAGCTCACCGAGGTGTTTTCCGGTTTGACCTTTTTGAAAGTTTTAACTTCATGGTTGGATGTTGAACAATGACAGAATTGTTATTTTTGTAATTCCGAGGTTGTGGGCTGTCAGATGTTCCGTGGGCGTGTGATGCCGAGACTTTAACCGTATAATGAACAGCGGTATATTGCACCGTGCTCGACTCGTCCCTGTGTAGACAACATGACAGAACACTAAAATATATATATTATATAATAATATATAATTATATAATATATATTATATTTCTACAGATGTTTTTTTTTTTCAGCATAAACACAGCATTTCAACCTTTACATGATTCCTGCATCTTACATTCAGCTTGCTTCAATGGTGCAAACCCATGCACTGACACTGGAGACTCCTTCCACAAAGTATCATAAAGACCTACAATGTATTAAACCTGTGTTTATGAACCATCAACCAAGTTGTTATTACAAAACCTGTAGTACGGATTAGATCACACTGCACTCTTCTGCATATATCTGCCATTTAATTTTTTTTGTCCTTGTTTACGCAGTATAAATAAACTATTCAGTAATGGTGGACAAATGTATTGGGACAAAAGTGAGATTCAATGTTTCAATGAATTTTGACAATATAATAAGAATCATTTATTTCATGCAATAAAACTGCTATGGAACAATCAATATTTACTTTAAGCCCTATATTCATCAAAAGCTGATGCAAACGGTTGGTCATGGAGTCAACAAAGATGTCTGCAGCACGCTGGTGTCACTCGCTCCATCCATGCTTGCGTGATCGCTTCCTGAGCATCATGTGCCATGTTTGTTCCCAGCACCGAACACACCGGCTTCAGAAAGTGTAAGTCCTGAAACATATTTTTTCCATCCATTAATGAAACCAGCTGATTTTAATTAGGACAGATACCTGTTCACCTGTCTTGTGCACACGGAGAGCTTATATAATACATGGCTTATGTTGCCTTAATACTTTTGGCCACCCAGGGTTTGTTTAGGAAGAACGCGTACAACCCACGTCACTCGTTCGTCAACAGCCGGCGCGACACAATATACGGGTGATTCGGATACAAAACAACAAACAATAATCCCAAATTTCATGCCTCTGTGTGCGAGCATTTCTCCCTCCAGGTTACAGAATATCCGAAAGGAAAATACTGACCGGTCTTGCTGCTCACCGCACGGCCCTGATTTTCCATTATTTACACGATAATTATTTTAATCAACACGGCAGGGTGATTTATGCACCACCGAAACTGTTGCTCGGAGACCGGTTCCTAATGACCCATTGTAAATTCTTTACTCTTAGAACAACATGAAGAAGAAGAAAAAAAAACATTCTTCAACCCGAGCTCGGTGTGCGTGGCTCTTAAGGATTAAAAATAAGCTTGTTTTAAATCTCATATTTACGCCAGTCTGAGTCCAGAGAATAAAACTTGTGAAAGAAGGTCGTGATTGGGGCGCCGTTTGGGTCAGCGTGGGATTACGTCCACAAATATATATATATATATATANTACTTTTTAAACACAGGAGAAGTGTACTTTACGTCAAACTTTGATAGGTATAAAATCACCACTTGTGATTGTTTGTTGTAACCGGTTGCAGCTGCACTTTACTGTATAATCATTAAAATACATTTTTGCACAAAGATGTAAATCCATGTCCATGCATTTTCGCAGCGATATGTAATATTTAAAAAATTTCTTCAACAAGCATCAGTTTGCATAATTGAATTTCCCAAAGATCCAGAGAAGAAGAAAATCCTTTCATTCCCCCAATCACGTTCCCGAGTCTCGATGTGGTGCGAGTTGTCCATTAACTCAGCTGCTATTAAAATCATTTGTATTGCTTTTTATTTTAAAAATCACATATGCTACTCCTTTTTTAAAGTTTGCATGAATATTCGAAAACTCTAAAGCATGTGTGTTAATTTTCTAGCTGAAACAAAACTCTTACGATCTTACGTTCTGTGCTTGAATTTCTTTCTGTTTCACATCTTTTCCTTACAGCATCTGTAGCTTTAAATAAATCAGAAGCTGAGATTTTTTGCAAAGTACTGTATGTTTGCACATACAAGGATTTAGTTTTGGTGACAGAAACCAAGACTACCTGTATGAGGTCACAAGAGGGAGAAAATCAGATTTGCTTTTTAAAGCCAAAAAAAAAAAAAGAAATTATTGTTTGGAAAAAATGCAAGAATAATTAACTTTAATAATTATAATTCAAAATAGTAATTAATAATACTATATATATTTTTTATATTATCAAAATGTAAAGTTACATGTTTATGGAATAATAATTCATATTAAAATGACACTTTGTGTTTGAACATTAATTATCATTCTAGTCTGCTCTTAAACAAAAATGCTCATTTTAAATGGCTGTTTTTTTTTTTGTCAAATATTTGTTGTTTGTATCTGTATAAATAATCTTAGAATCCACCTTAAATGCCGTCTTAAATGTCCTTGCTTTAACCCGAACCCTTTCTGTTTTTAACATCTCTTTAACAGCTAGCCTCCCCAGCTTCGCTATATAAATTATTAACCTTAAACGACTACATGACTTAGCAGCGAGAGACCCGGTTTAAGCAGCCACACTGTTTAAAAGTGTGAAAAGCTTTTAATTTTTTCCTTACAAGAGGCTTCGTTCTCTCCCACGGGCCACACCCTGAGTTGTGTTTAGCAGCTCCTTCATGCCTTCATGCCCTCTTTTAAAGCTGTGCTGTGAAATGCACCCGGCTGCGTTTCGAATCTCATGGTGCTGCCAGGGTCGGCTCTCGGCGATCACGCTCCGAGAGCACGGGACCGGGAAAGAGCTTCGGGCCGAGTCGTCTCCCGTTTGTTATGTATTCATTGTCCGCAGTGCAGGATCCACCTGCTGAGATCAGAAAAGGGCAGAGATTGTGGATTGAGGGTGTGTGTTTGTGTGTGTGTGTGTGTGTACAATATGTGTGTCAGAGACAGAGAGAGAGAGAGAGAAAGTTAAGCTCAGCTGTCAGCTCATCCCAAGGGCTCGCATCACAACACTTCACCTTGAGCCACGCTGTCTTACTGCATCGTCATCCGCTTTGGTTTAGAACAAACGCTTTTATTTTTAAATAGAGGAAGGAAGATCGATGCGTTATTTTTTAGCCTGTGACCGATGTTTGTGAGTACATCAGTCACAGGAGGCCTGCGCTGTTCCAGCTGTGTGTGTGTGTGTGTGTGTGTGTGTGTGTGTGTGTGTGTGTGTGTGTGTGTGTGTGTGTGCGTGTGTGTGTGTGTGTGTGTGTTAATGGACTGCAGTCACTTTGGCCCAGTTTGGGAAAGTTGAATAATGTACTGTGACTAAGCAGGAGGTACATGAGGAAAGAATAGGTGTGTGTTTGTGTGCGTGTGTGTGTGTGCGCGTGTGTGTGTGTGTGCGCGTGTGAGTGTGTGTGTGTGTGTGTGTGTGTGCGCGCACGTGTGTGTGTGTGTGTGTGTGTGTGCGAGTGTGTGTGTGTGTGTCTATGCCCTTGGGGGGATAAACAGCCAGGCAAAGTGGCCAGGCTGCTGAAGTAGGCAGTCAAGTGAACCAGCATCCTTTCTATCAGGGACACACACATGTAACAC